>JARJDW010018575.1:0-32911 GCA_030264715.1 Adinopsis sp. GC000173 | reverse complement strand
TATACGATTATCGTGTCGATGATTTATATAAAAATGATGATTTATACTTACTAAGGGTGGGCCAACCTTTTTGTTAAAATTGGAGCTGTAAATTTCCTCGTGGGCCAAAATTTCTCTACGTCCCTATAAATAATAAATAATCAAATTAGCATTTTTATGTAAATGCATTTTCTTTACAAATTCAAACATTCAATTCTTTTAATACGAAAATTCAGCATCAATTTATACTAAAAATGATGTAATCACAATGAATGAATTGTTAAAAGTGTGGTATACGATTATCGTCGTTAATATATAAAAGTCATAGTTTATATTAGGGGTGAGCTTTCCTTCTTTTTAAATTGTAAATTTAAGTTTCCAGAAATTTGGCAATTTTAACGAATTGCTCGTCGAATAATGTAAAATTAGCATTTACTATCACAAATTTGCTCAATATATTTGCAAATTTGCTTGAAAAATGCATAACCATTAATCTAAATAATTAAGCAATACAGAAGGTTGCCAATCATTAATTTAGCTCATTTTCAGCACGAAATGCAAAAATACTATAATTTTTTTATTGCTAGGTTGGTTATGCGATATCACCGGCACGTACGATCTCTCCTTCTACATGGCAGGCCTCTTTATCGCACTGTCCGGTCTGATGTTGGTTATTCTACCGACGATGAAACGTTTCAAGCGCTTCCAGACACTGCA
The DNA here is from genome assembly GCA_030264715.1 of Adinopsis sp. GC000173. Classification (NCBI taxonomy): domain Eukaryota; kingdom Metazoa; phylum Arthropoda; class Insecta; order Coleoptera; family Staphylinidae; genus Adinopsis; species Adinopsis sp. GC000173. The sequence continues at coordinate 32,215 of JARJDW010018575.1, read as the reverse complement.
GCGACAACGTTCAACCGATATTCGCGAGAGTAACGGCACCAATGCCGCCGGCAAGCAAACGGCGAAGGAGCCACGCTTCCACAACATCTTAGCCGCTTGTATCACCGGCAACGTGGACACGAACAAGAATAATCTGCCGGAGAATCATGTCTAGGATGGTTGTTTTGATAAGGGAAGGCGACGATTTCAAAATAGCTAATGTACAATAGGATTTCAATACACAACACAATTTTTCAAAAAATAATACCATTGACGCACATTTGAAAATGATAAATGAGCAATTGTATTTGCGATTTAAACAACGTACCTTCCTTAAGAGTTTAACTAATTCATGATACAACAATTGTTGATATTTTTTCTAGTATTAGATTGAAAACAGTAAAAAAAATCTCAGGTTATTATTAACTATGATTATGAATAGATAGTGTTAATCCAAAAACCAATTCTGAAATAATTAATTAACTAATTAAACTAACTAAGTAATAAAAGACCCTTATTCAAAAGTAGCATGTAAAGTAAACAAATAAAAAAAAATTGCGCGTTGCGTTCGTTCATACGGACTGTTTTTCTTCATAAATATGAACAGCAAGCACTTGATGGAAAAAAGACATGATTAATAATATAATATTTATTTAAATTATCAGTGTTTAAAGGCCTGAAATAAGCAATTGTACGTGCCTAAACAATTTTAATTTGAATATAATTCCATGCCGAAAATTTTTGTTCCATTGACAAAAATTTAGTAAAAAACCAGTGGCCTGATGAAGTATTAATATACGTTTCCCAATTAATCATGTCTTCTTTTTTTGAGGTAGACATTCAATAAGAGTTATAAAACAACAAACAAAAAAAAACTAATAATAATTTTTCAATTTATATTTTATAATATTTTATGTAGAAAGGCTGTGTTAGTAATAGTGTTTTTTGAAGACAAAAACGATTAGTAGTATCTACTAATTAAACAATTTTATGAGAAAAAAAAGTTAATGAAAATCAATCAATTCCTATACCTTCTTAACCATTAAAACCATTATATAATTATTAATACGATGATAGTTAATTTCGTTTTGTGTGTCTTTCAACTAAATAAATAATAAAATGATTGGTTTAGATGTGTGTATAAAGCATATCTGTGATTATATTATTATAAATATATATCTTATATAGGTATATAAAAAAAATGAGCTGAAAAATAATTTTTATCTACTTTTATTTTAATTTTTATTGTAAATTATGTTTTTAAACCTACCAATTGATTTAACATTTTCACTTTTGTTTGCGCGTTGTTGTTTTTTTAGTTTAGCTTTAGATGAACGATGAAGATGCAAAAAATAAGAAAAACAATCTATTTATAAATGAATAAATAAAATAAAAAACATGATATTATTGTAATAAGTAAATATAATGAAGCAAAAAAATAATTAGTATTTTAAGCTTTCCCAAGTATTATTATACAAATCTAGCAAATAATTAAGAACAAATTACCAATAAAACTGCTCCTCCCTACCCCCTTTAAATCTATTAAATTAGTCATTTCAAATTTGTTTTAAGAGGAAATTTTTGAAACAATTACGCAAAACAAATTTCAATTAAATGTATTCTAAATATTTAAATCGATGCCGTGTTTTATTTACCGCCTACCTACACAAGCGCAAACACCAGCTCATTAATTATGAAAACAAACGATAGTGTGCGTTTGAATTTTCGTTTAAGTAAAAATTTGCAGACTGACTGAAGATGCAATCATTTATAATCGCTGCTGCATTAACACATTAATCAAATTTAACCAAAAACGCCGCATTTAAACTTGAAGTGAATCAGTTTGCTGCTTTTAACAAAGAACAATAATTAATAAAGTTTGCAAAGTGAAACAATAATGAATTGACGCATAAGCTATTTTCAGATTCCAATCAAAGAATGAGAAAATGCTAATACAATAATCAATAATTTGTAAGAGACAAAGTGGATAAAGTATATACTATTACACAGCTTTTAAAAGCTAATGCTAATAAATTATAATGATACATATGCGAGGTGGGGCAATCAAACGTTCCAAATAACACGTTAAGAAACGATAAAAATATCTCAAAAATGAGGAAGCTGTGGGAGTTTTGATTGCAAGAAGTCCACAACGATGTTAACGCTACAGCATTCCTCTAGGTCTAGTACTTTCAAAGCAAAGCGAAACATTAGATGATTACCCACATCTACATCCATACAAAATTCATATACAATCACCAATGGAAATGTCTGTTGGTACGTTTGACTGGCCCACAAGTACTAATCTAAATTAAATTGAGATGCTAAAATTGAAACGAAATAAAAAATTCGGTTCAATAAATGCAACGCGTTACTCAAAGTAATAAAAAAATCTACTTAAACGTTAATATTTTAAAACTGCGCCAATAAATTGAGAAAATAAAGTTGCTCAAAGCAATAAAAGCGTATAGATAAATGAATTAATACATAGAGCCAAGATAAAAGTGGCGCGTATTAAATAAACAGAGATGAATTAAATAATAAATTCCACCTTGGTGTTTATCATTTAATCATGAAGGACCAACGAGGAAGGATCTACTGAAAAATTCATACCGGCTTTCTCATCATATATTTGCAAGAATATTCCGTTGCGTTCCTATATATCTAATTAATACAATTATCACATAAATAATATATAAATAAATGCGTGTTGTATAAATGGTCATGGATTTATATATTGCTTCATGCTGACTCTGTAATACTATTAAGCCATACTACAACGATCGCTCGCTAATTCCTTCTCCACCGGGCCGCTGCCCCATATCTTTTTGTTTTTCGTATATGGAATGACACCGATCAGCAAACCAGAGACGATGATCCAAATTCCAGCCTGATAGAATGACTGATCCCACTTGTTTGTCAAGTCAAACAGTAAACCTTAAACAGTAATTAGCACCGCACAAACATTACAAGGTGGTGACGATTTGTGGCAGCTGAGGTGAGATAACAACAGTCAACAAAGCAAGGAATGATATGTTACTAACATGGTGTAAAATATTTAAAAAAACGTGTCTGTTATGTTAATTAATGTGCTATTATTCTAAAAACACATGCAGAGAAATAATAGAATTTAAAAACCTGAAAAGTTAGAGCAGGTGTAAAAAGCTGTAATAAAAATGATTATTTTAATTAAAGAACACAATTTTAACAAGTCTTAGTGATAAAAACCTGAAAAATTAATGCGTGAAAAAGCTGAAAAACTATAAAATTGAATTTTGCTGTAAAAGAATAATAATAATAATAAGTGCACTCAATTTTGAACTAAAAATCGATTTTACATTTCAAATTTTAGAAATAAAAAATTAAAAAGGTAAGTGCTGAAATGAAATATAATTAGTTACTACCAGATCATAAAAATAAATAATTTATTTTACAAAAAATTTTTAGATTTTATATTTTCTTCTATACTAGAACTAAAATCCGAAAAGTTCCAACGTATAAATCTGCAATAAAAATAATCATTTTCATTAATTGGTAGAAGAAAGAATTAATTATACAGGTTTCTCTTTAATTGTTTAGAAATACTAAAAATTTGGGTGCATGAAATACTAAGCGACATGAAAAGATGTGCGACTGATCTTACCTCCAATAGGAGGCCCAAGCAAGCTGCCGATACCCTGGCATAACAACGTCAACCCAAACGCAGTGGTGAATCTCTCCAATGGCACCAACTCCACGAGAATGACGGGTGTAAATGAGAAACTGCTCGCAAAGAAGAGGCCAAAAAATGCCGAGAGGACCATCAACAGAACGTAGTTGTATGAGACAATAAACATGCCAATACAAGAGAGTCCACATAGGACGAGACAAACCGCATACGTTTTCGTCACATTCATCCACGGCTGATCGCCGGCCCAGCCTAGAACAACCTATCGCGACATTTATTTTGGTTATAAAGTTTCCTTTACAAACATGTCGGGTAATTACCATTCCAATTGTATTTGTGACACCAATAATGGAAATAATCACCGATGCTTGGGATTCGGTATAGTCTATACGGGTCATGTGTTCAGCGAGATAGAAATAAGGGACAATAAACCAGATGAATAACAAGATTGTCGACAGCGACATCAGTAGGAAGTGGAATTCCAGGAAGAGCGAAAAATCGGTCATGCCTTTAAATAATTCGACCCATTCGTCGTACCATTTCTTAAAATAAATGCGTCTGTTAGATGGTAATTGCCTATGTTTCCCAATGCTGGTAATTTTTTATGTGTTGAAAAGCTATATTTAAACGTGTGCAAATTTAAATCATCCATCAATATAAAAAATGATTGAGCTTTCAATCGCTTGCAAAAGATTTTTGTAAATAATTTATCAAAGGCTGCTGTAATGACGTTCGACGCGAAAATAAGTCGACGATTGCAAACATCTCGCCAATTAATTCCAGAAATTTGGCCAGCAATACTTATTTATGATTTAAATGAATTAAAGGTATAAAAAAGTGAATTTTGAGTTGATAATTTAAATAAATTTTGCCCAACTTATTTAGTTAAGTGCACATAGAATATGAATTTCCTATTTATAAAATCATAAATCACTGCCGGAGTGACTTGCAGCTACTCGCTAAGTTATTAATTTTATATAAAAAACGCTTTTCATTTGTTAATCGACCTTTTAAACATAGAACTTAAGAATATATATATTTTCAAAAAATGATTGATGTTACAAACATCTATGCAAAAAGAAAGAATAGATTTGCTTTTCACTTAAAAGCAAGCCACTCTAAATAATTTTTAGCACATGTCTGTATTTAAGTTCAAGTTTAAGTAATAAAAAACTTAATAAAAATATAAATTTATCGTTCGGTATGAAAACAACTCAAATGATCTACATTTGCATACGTTGCGCTAATTCATTCCCAACCTTTAAATAATCGAAATACCAACCTCCGTCGTCTCTTTGCTCAGCGTAATCATTGACGTTCTATAAATATTCGGACAGCTAGACGCCCTCAATCGATACCTTTTTATATTTAGCATCGCACCGCGGTACATGATCGAATTGCGACGAATGCGAATGTTTTTGTAGTAGTGCGTGTTTGAAGGTGGCAATTGGGCGGCCTTCAGGAGCGACGTCAACTTCTCGTCATCGAGGGATGTTTTGCGGGAGAGAAGCGGCTCATGAAGCGGTGCCTCCGGTAGCGATTGCTACAAAAACACCCATCATTATCAATTTAGTACTCTTTACGGTAAATTGAATCTACCTGATGCGGAAATGGCGCCTTCGTTTTCTTCAATTTCAACGAAAATGTAATTGGCACGCGAATGGGTTGTTGCGTTTCATTGAAGTCCTTGTTGGAAACGCTACGGCAAACCAACAAATTCGGATAATTCTCCAATATAATGTTGTAAAGTTTTTTATTCGCTTTCAATTGTTCCAAAACCTCTAAAGGCACCTATACAATGAATTTGTCATTAAAACGTGTACAATAGTGCTGTGAATTCATTCAAATTTACAATTTCGTTCTGTTTGATGAACGTTGGCAAGTCGAAATCAGACCTATGCTGCTCCTTGCTCTCAATCACCGACGATTCCAATGAGGTAACCAAGTTTTGCAGTAGATACTCATTCTGCGGCGCATTTTTCAATATCTCACGTATCGATTCCATGTCAGGAAAGTCCTCAGTGACGCTTTTTGTTGATAGTGTTTGCGTACTGGACGTAGATTTGCTCGATTGCCTAACAATGCAAACAAACTTTAAATCATGTAAACTAAAAGTTTGCATTCAATTCGAACTTAGATATTTCGTTTTCTACTTACTTTCAATGAATAATCTTAAATTCAATTGTTTGCAACGACGTGGAATTTAAAATTAAGCATTAGAAGAAATACAAAAAATAAATAAAGTAAATTTTGTAGTGTTTTTTTTCCAAGAACGGATTTTGTATTATAAGTAAAATAAAACGGAAAACTATGAATTGAAGCAACTTAGTAACTTACTTATTCTGATCATAGTTCAACCATTCCGGATCTCTCATCAAGCAGCCACAAACGCACATGTTCAAGAACGTGCCGGCGAGGAGCAAAACCGCCCCACGCCATGTATAATACTCGATGAGGAATTGTGTAAGCGGTGCGTAGATAAACGTACCCAATCCTGTGCCGCTAGCGCCTAGGCCTACCGCCAAAGTACGCCGCTTATCAAACCAGAATGCGATCGACACCACCGCCGTCACGTAAATCAACCCCAAGCCCAGACCGGCAATCACACCAAATGTGAGAAACATCAGCTCGATGGAGTGCACATACGAACTCCATACGAATCCAAAGGCAGATATAATACCGCCGAGAATAGTCATGCGACGGCAACCATAGCGATCTACCAAAGCGCTCATAATCGGGCCGGTAAGTAGCGGCACGGCGAGAAATAGGCTTCCGATCCACGATGTCATAGACTTGGACTGCTTAAATTCCTTAAGGAACTCGATGTACAGCAGGCCAAAGCTGAAGCTGACGCCGTCTGCGATCATCGAGATGATCATTGAGGCAAACACGACCACCCAGCCCCATCCGCCGTCTGGGATTTTCGGCTTCTCGTCGGCGACGTGCATGCCGCCGCCATCGAGCATCGAATCGTTCTCATTCTCGAATTTAACAGTTGTTGGCGACGTGTTGGCGGTCATTCTGCATCCAGCGCTTCAACCAGTTGCGGAGTCTTAAGCGTGGATCGCGACAGGATCGGGTACGTGAGATGATCGTTACCAAAATTGTGCGGTATTCTATTGGAGTGGTCATCAATGACCGGTGGGCAGTGAGAATTATCACAGCAAGCGCACTTCACTACTACTCCTTATTGCTAGGATTGTGTAGTTTATCGCGGTTTTTTGGCTCGACTATTAATTGATGCAATCAAAATGCTGAAAAATAGATACTTTTACTGTCTATCCAAAACTACAAATAGGTAGCTTGACTTAAAACTTTTTTTAAAAGCATTGAAATGATAAGTGCATTCTTTAACTTTGCATTTTTTAAGAGTGCACAAAAATTTTAAAAACATTGAAATTCTTTCTTTTACATTTCTTTTACATTCCCTAACAACAAATTTATATTTTAAATGAGAATGTACAAAACAAAAGGTAAACAGTGTTCGTTAACTCACTGAAAATTGCAAATAACTTAATTCATTTATAATTTCTTTATTAATAATCGCTAAAATGTCCATGAAAGGTGTGCCACTTAAATTAAAATTGCCAAAATTATAATTAAAATTTGATAAGAAGCTTCCTCAAAAATACGTTAAAAAATGATTAAACAGTGAAATGATATTCTCACCCACATGATAACTACACACAAAAGCGTACTCCATTAAGTTGCAAAAAAACATTCTGATAACAATTAGTAATTGTAAATGAAACGCAATCTAATCTAATCTTATCACTGTCAGTAATATTATTTATAAAATAACCATTCAAGAAGAAGTGCTATGTTAACACGGCAGACATTGGCATTCTTGTAATTTGAATTATTATGACTACTGATAAACCTTGCTATTTTTATTGGAAACGTATCGAATTCGTCTGGATGCGTTTGTTTTTTAATTCGCAAATTGTACCACGTCCAAATAAAACGTCTATTTTAGTTATTATTAATGTTGCGAAGCGATGGCATAAAAAACTGATTAAATATTTTTAAACTTTCAAGGTTCCGGACGCGCAAAATTACATACAGCACACGAATTTAATGTGAATTGATTTTTTTTGTAAATATTTATAGATTTATGAATTAATTTGATATGGATAGTAATAATTTCTGAAGCCGTCTCTGCGCGCTGCATTGTCGGTAATTGAAATAAATTACTATACAGTTTGTATTACAGACAATTTACAACGACAACAATTCAATTAAAACGACATTTTTTCACCAAATACAATACGATGCACGCGCACGTGATTTAACTGGACACTAATAATGTATAACGTTACCATAATGCATTATTCGAAGAACAAAAAGAAACGAAATATTTATTTAAATATACAATATGTATAATATTGTACGAACGATAACGTTCAGCCTTGAATATCAAACATATACATGCAATTTATTATCATATTATTAATGTATTACCAACTAATGATCGAATATTAACAAATAATTTAGTTAAAAATGTACACTTATCATTTTTATTGCGCATTAAACAATGCGCGAAAAAAGTGGCATTTCAAGCATGCTAAATATCAACGTCGACAATATTATTAATGAAGGAATGCAATTTTTGAGAAAATAATTAATTTTTTTACGATTTTTGATAAATATTATGGCAACCGATGCATAACAATTGAAAATTAAATGTAATCATAATTTATGACCACACACACGTTATCACGTGTAAAATATTTATTTATACCTTTTCGTAAAAATAGAGCACGATTTAAGGCAATTTAATACAATATGTAACTGCTTCTGAGTTCATTCAAGTAAATATGTAAAATTTTTTAGCAATATTTAGTAATATTAGAAAGTATTTGCAAATTAAATTTGAAATGCAAACGATATTAATATTTTTCTTACTTAGTTGCAGTTAATTGCCTTTGAAAATTTTCCATTGCATATCGATTAGAGAAAATTGCTTCGTTGTACCGTTGCATGATAATTTTGATCAACAAACGTCTTCTTTGTGTAATTTTCATGACATACAGTATTGTTTATTGAAAATTGCAATTATTTATCGCAATTTAATCAATTTAATAGTTCGTTTTAGGCAAGAAATTAAGTATAGTGTTGATTTGGTTGCATAACAAGACTTCGAATTGGATTCAAATGGATAATTTTGTCATTATTTTGCACGATATATTTTTATTGTAAAAATGATAAAAAGTATTACATAATAATTATGTTTTAGGTCATGTATTCTATTTATAGCAATATTAGAAATGAGGAAATTTTCACTCGCTAGTCGGTAGGTTACTTGCAGTAAATATAAACAAAACATAAAAAGATTTTTACTCACCGTTTCGGTTTACTTACTTTTGAATTGCAATAAAAAACACTGTTACAAAAAAAATATCAATTTATTCATTCAAAAGATGAAATAATTCATTTACAAAAATCCGTATTTCAGCTAATTTAGCGTTGCTCTGTGCGTTTTGTTTGTTAAGTTGGCGTGCGAAATCAATATATTGATTTTCTCTCTTGTGAATGTATAGAAAGCGCTGCGTCTAGTCGGGACAACCTGCGCCACACTACTTTTGCAAATCGCTATTTCATTTCTTTGTCTATTTGATTCGAAAATAAATTCACGAAATGGAGATGCGCAATGGTTGAAAAACGGAATGACGTACGATCGTATGAATTCGACTTACGTACGAGCGGACCGAGTTAAGGTAACTGAACAGGTTGCTTAGCAACGCAAACGACTCTACGTGAAGGTTACTGATTAAAATGGCGATGGTTACCTAGACGACAAATAAAGTGTAAACAATTCGAAAGATGACGTTGTATTTTGAAAATGCGGTGAATTTTCCCGAATCTGGTACGATATCAACCAGCGAATTATGGCATCCAAATTTTCCGCTTCTTGCAATCGCAAGTTATTCGCAGGAAAAAGGCGGCTTTGTAACAATATTCGACGAATTGGTAATTATGCACCTGCTAGCACATTAAAGTTCATTGTAACAATAGCATTGTTTTAGGGTGAGCCGCTGCCTGATATTATTTATCCATCACATTCGGTGTCCCAAGTAACGGGACTCTCATGGCATCCCGATCGCAATCTACTAGTCACCGGCTGGGAAAATGGTGATATTAAAGTGTGGAATAACAATGATAAAGAGTTTTCATCAATTAACGGTCCGCATAAGGCTCCGATTACATTCCTTGAATTCAGCGAAAAGGGTGGTCGCTTAGTCAGCTGCGACTCGGTAATACATTGATATACTACATGTTTCCATAACAAAATTTAATAAAATAAATTTAGTCAGGTTCACTAGTTGGATGGAAGGTGGATGTAAGAGGACAGATCGTCACCGCTTTTCATCACGATCTAAAGGAGACGATTACGCACATTACATTCCGGCTGACAATTAAGTGCCAACCCGAGTACGATGTGGAAGGCTTGGCGAAGGCGGCTGTTAACGGTGATCAGCAAGCGTTGGATATGTTTAGCAATTGGCGGCCGAAAACTACCGCAAGAAAGTTTCGTGTGCAGGACGGAAGCGACAATTTATGTTTTTATGTGGGAACACTCAACGGTAATAAAATATTACATAATAACAATGATAATGTTTAATAACAATTAATTGTAAAAGTATTTTATATTTGATCTAAATTATATTTAATAGGTACCGTTTACTATGTGAATCAGACTGGTGCATGCAAAGAAGTTTTAAACACGGAAGGGGTGCCTTTATCTTACATTCTTTACCATCCCAACTCTGAAGCGTTGGTAATTATGATGGAAGGCTTCACGATTGGACATTTTCGCGTTGACTATCAAGGCAATCTTACAGAATTAGTCAAAGTTAAGATGGGTGGAAGAGCACATGGGGTGCGAGGTACAGCAAATCAAGGACTTACATGGGCTGGGGGCAGTTCTTTAGCAATACTGACAGGTTAATATTGATATCACAAAATTTTATATAATAATAATTTGTAATGTATTGTACTTATAGGTGATTTGGTAGTTCGAATATGGGATTTAGATACCAATGACAATTACGTCCTACCGACAAATCTTAAACTATATTCGACGAATGACGAATTTAGTAAGCAGATAAATGAAATGTTTACGTGCATTTCCTATTGCAAAATCAATCAAACAATTTGTGGTGGTACTAACGTGGGAAGAATCTACTTTTGGGTGCGTAAACGCAAGGATGCTAAAGAGCCAGAAGATAACTGGGAGTTGGAAAACATCGCGACGGTTACAGGCACAGTTAAGCAACTACATTGGTGCTCGGCCCAGCTTCCAGCACCACTGCTGAGTGTAAATTGTGTTACGCGCGTGTATATTATGAAGGAGCAAGCTCTATGTGTGGCTTACCATGAAAAAATGTGGGCGACCCAGAAGAATGCACAAGAGATTTTGTTAGAAAACGGCGAGGACGCGCTTCCGGTGCAAACGAAGATACAAGTGATCGATTTAAGCGTAAACGGCGAGAATCTAGCTGTAAGCAATGGTAAAATGGTGACGGTGTTTGGCATCACACGCCGTGGAAAATCTGAAAGCGATCGCAAACTAAGCACCACTTTAATGAATTCATTCAATTGCGACAACGAAAAAATACTATTATATAAAAACAATTTGGTTGTGATGTTCGTCACTGGAATTACAATTCGTACTCATGCTGGTAGCATTCTTGCATCAATTCCAGTGATTAGCAATGAAGGCGAGCCGATTGGGATGGATTTGTGCGGTGATAATTTAGCCATCTTCACCATGGACGGATACTTGAAACTGTATGATCTAAGCGAGCGCGATCCTAAACTAATCACATCAATCAAGAACATGTACGATGTATGTAATGATTTTGGAGAAATAATCCAGGCGAAATGTAATTGTAACGGCACACGGGTGGCGTTAACAATAGCTGCTGCTAATTTAGTACCGGATGGACGATTGTATGTGTGGGATGTTGAACAGGATTCATTAGCAAGCTATAATTTTCGTCAAAGCAATGACCCTGATGAAGTAGATGATGAAGATGATATTAATGCCGCGTACAAAGTTGTTTGCTCGGATCGTGTTCCTATAAATTGTTTCTGGGACGTTGAAGATCCGAGATTATTTGTATGCAATGCTAAAAAGCTAACAGCTCCACCTAAAAATAAATTCAATAGTAAAATTAATCAAAAAGTTACGCTTGAATTTGAGGAGCAAGTGATTGTTACAATGTTCTACGCGGCGGAAAAGGGAATTTGCATTCAGGATGTACGTCCAACCCTTGCTGAATCCAAACTCTTAGGCATTGCCACTCCATACATCCCTATTTTAAAGAAACTAGCGGTACAACGAGAGGTGATGAACGATTTTTGTGGCCTGGAAACATGCAATAAGGCAACGAAAAATGCTGTGCTAGATTTTAGCTACAATCTGAGCATTGGCAACATGGATGCAGCGTTCAAGGCAATCAAACTAGTACAGAGCACGGTAGTGTGGAATAGTTTAGCACGAATGTGTGTAAAAACAAAACGATTGGATGTGGCTGGGGTTTGTTTGGGGCACATGGGAAATGCACGTGCTGCTAAGTTACTTCGACAAGCAATGAACGATGATAGTCTGCCGCAGGAAGCTAAACTAGCTGTATTGGCAGTTGAGTTAGACATGCTTGTAATAAAAATCTAATCAATTATAATTATTAACAGCTAATGTAATATTTATTTTAAGGATGAGGCGGAGCAGCTCTACAAACAATGCGAGCGTTATGATTTATTAAATAAATTAAATCAGAATCGCAATAAAATGAATGCGGCAATTCAATTAGCCCAAACTAAAGATCGCATTCACCTAAGGAACACCGAATATGCATGGGGCAAAATGTGCGAGCAGGAAGGTAACTACAAAGAGGCGATACTTCACTTCGAAAAAGCGAATACACACCGCTACGATGTGCCGCGAATGCTGATTGAACAAACCGAACAGCTTGAAGCTTACATGCAAAAAACAAACGATCCGTATGTATAATTCGATGTTGCTAACCCGCTGATTAACGCTTTATAATTGTAGCGAATTGTTACGCTGGTGGGGTCAATTGGTTGAGTCGCAAGGCGACATGAATGCCGCATTACGGATCTATTCGTCAGCGAATGATATCTACTCGCAAGTAAGGGTTTTATGCTTCCTTGGCGAGGAGTCGAAGGCTGCTGATTTAGCGCGCAGCGGAAATGATAAGGCAGCGTTCTATCATATGGCTAGACATTACGAAACGACCGGAAATCTTGAAGACGCGGTCACGTTTTTTACGCGGGCTAATGCTTATAGTATGCAAAAATATTTTACAATATGCTAATTTTTTCGGTCTATCACATTCTAATTTCAGGCAATGCTGTACGATTGTGCAAGGACAACAATATGCAGGAAGAATTATGGAATATTGGTGCTGTAGCCGGTAATCGTGAAAAACTCGAATGCGCCCGCTATTTTGAAACGAACAATTGCTTGGATCGCGCTGTTATTCTATATCATCGCGCTGGTTAGTTCTAGTTTTAATTAATTTTCAATCATCTCATCAGCTCATTTATTGCAGGCATGTTGCATAAGGCGTTAGATTTGGCGTTCAAGACACAACAGTTTGAAACGCTACAACAGATTGCGAGCGAATTGGATGCTGACTCCGATCCTGCCTTGATTAAGAAATGCGCTGATTATTTCATCAACAACGAGCAGTTTGATAAGGCGGTTGATTTATTAGCGATCGGCAAGCGATATAAGGAGGCGATTATGGTATGTTTGGAACGCAATGTGCAATTGAATGAGGACCTCGTCGAAAAATTAACTCCCGAAAAGGATGAAATCGCGGATGATGAGCGAATTAATGTGTTAAACAACTTAGGCGAAAGTCTAGTTTTGCAAGGAAATTATCATTTAGCTACAAAAAAATTCACCCAAGCTGGCGATAAAGTATTTAATGCACTATTGTTAATTTAATTGTCACTAATTCAATTATTGTAGATGAAAGCAATGAAAGCATTGCTTAAATCTGGCGATACCGATAAAATTGTATTCTTTGCTGGCGTTTCGCGTCAACGAGAGATTTACATCATGGCTGCTAATTATCTACAAACGCTCGACTGGCAAAATCAGCCCGAAATCTTGCGCAACATCATTACGTTTTACTCCAAAGGCAAGGCGTTGGATTTGCTGGCAAACTTTTATGTTGCTTGCGCACAGGCATGTTTCCCACATCAAGTAAAATCAACGCATAAATAAACTATAAATAATATTTTTTCAGGTGGAAATTGATGAATTTCAAAATTATGAAAAGGCGTTCGGTGCATTAACGGAAGCACAACGATCGCTTACGAAAATAGCACAGCCGAAGGATTTCAATCAGCACCAGAAGGCACTCGAAATCGTTCAGCAACAACTCACAACGGTGAAGCGCTTTGTCGATATAAAGAAAATATTCGAACGTGGCGATTTTCAAACCGGTATAATCAAGCCAAATCAAATATTACATTAAATTATTATAAATTTATTATTTTAAGGCATGACTCAATCTAAACAATTACTTACTAGTGGCGGTAAAGACTTGGAATTTTCGGTACGTCGCGGCGATATCTACGCTTTGATGATTCAAATGTGCATAAAGAACAGCAATTTCAACGAAGCGAAACAGCTATTTTTAGAGCTGAAGCAGATTTTACTTCAAACAACAAACATTCCAATCACTTATTACATAAATAAAGACGTGTTGGAAGCGTTGGCGAAAGGAATTAACATGCCTGTATCAGCACTAGTTCCTAATTTAAATAAAAGCGATGAAGATGTTAATGAAGATGAAGAGATTATTGAAGAAGTAGTCGGCGGTGATTAAAAAACAATCAAAATATATAATTTAAGTGCACTTAATTGTTATAGTTATTTATTATACATTATTAAATAAATTTATTTAAATATCATATACGTTTCGCTCATTACACATGCGTGTCTGGTTGTCTACCATGATTCCTTGGTAACTTTCAACACAAACAATTGTAGCGATGAAATCAAACCAATATAAAATAAAACTCTTACTAATTGGCCCACAAAATGTGTGTAATAATTCAATTAATTGTTTACAATTATAATAAGGTGATTGTTTTAGGCTGGAAAATCAAAAATTGCAAATTTTCTAGCTGATGTCAATTTGGAAATGCCGGAAGAGATCCGACCCACAGATTCGCTTCGAATTCTCGAATATGATATAAATAATTTGGATGTGAATGGTAGTACAGTTAAAGTAGATATTCAGCTATGGGATACAAGCGGTAAAGAAAGGTAACTATTACTAGTTCTAACCCTAAAATCTTGTTGGATTGTCATATGTTAATATTTCCAGTTGCATGGCTTACTGGCCAATACTACGAAAAAACGCAAATGGAATTGTATTTGTCTACGCTCCCGATGATGAAGAAGGCGCTAAACGGCTCGATTACATGTATAATTACTTCATAAGTCAGCAGAACTTTAGTTTACGTGCATGTCTCGTATGCTCCTTGCCGACAGTACAAAACACAGTCAAACTAAGTAATAAAAATCATTCAATTCGGTTGCATAATATTAAGTATATCTTTTAGGTTCTAGCTTTTCGAAGATATCACAGATTAATGTGAATCTAGAAACGAATGCGAATAAATTCCGCCAAGAATTTTCTAAATACATATCGGCTGTTGTAAGTACAGTTGAATAGATGTGAAAAACTCCAACTAGTGGAACCTACCATTCGAAGATTGGAATTTATCAGCACGCCAAATGAAATCGACGATAATTTTACACACATATCATTTAACACTTTTTGAGAGCAATATTTTCGTATAAAGATAATTTTTAGAGGAGATAAAATTTAACACAGCGATGGACCCATTTCAAAACAAGCGAACGAACGCCAGCGACCAATCAAATTGTATTTCACACTTTTAGAGTTGCGGCGTTGTCAGATTTCGAACATGATATTTTATTCATTTTATTGTGCGTAATCTTTGATTGACGTATCTGATTTTTATAGATTTGTTTTAATTATACTGTAAGATTGTAAATTTGTAGTATTTTGTTTGTGAAATGGTGTATAATGAATAAATTGGTCGAATAATTTTCATGTGGCAAGCACGCATTCGCCATCTTAGTTTGTTTATATTGTTTGTAGCGCCCCGCGTCCGTGCCATCATTATTAAACATTAAATTTACATAAGAATCTACATCTAATAGTTTATTATCAACAATATTAGTGCTTTTTTCAAGGTTTTGATAGTTAAAATACGCTCTAAGACCGTATAGGATTATATACGTAGAAACTGCGAGTGACTTTTAAGAAACAACTTTTGTCGAGTTTTGCAATGGCTTCCCTTTGCGTCCCTGACGAAAAAAACAAAGGCATAGAACGGTTTCACGTGATAACTTAAATTCTCACTTCGGAAATATGGTTAGAACAATTTTATGAATGGAAAGCAAACTAAATCTAGTTTTATTTTTCTATTTTAATTATGAATTCTGATCAAGTTGATTCCCTCGCTGGGACTCAACATGCAAACAATGAAACGAACGATGTAAGTCAGTGTATGCTAATTACTGACGAGTTAATTCAACTGTGGCATTTTTAGACATCGCAAAGGCCTCCACCTACGACAACCTCAGCCGCTGATCTACGTGTGAATACGACGGCTTTGAACGCTGTTGCATTGAGTAGTGTCGCTAAATATTGGGTTTTAACTAATTTACTTCCCGGACCTATACCTCAAGTCTCCGTCTATGGCCTACCAAGCTCAACACGTCTTGATAATCAAAACAAATCATCACAAGTATGCAAATTTTCACATCAGTTACTAATTAACTAATTACTATTCATTTAGGATTCGATGCTGACGCAACATGGAAGCTTAATCTCGGCTGATAACATTCTGCTATCACATAACGCTCAAATTCCGGTATCTTCCAGTGCAATGCATTTAGAGACGCAGCTTCAACAACAACAGCCACAACAACAAAACGATAATCAATCAATGCAACAACAGATGCAAAATAATCAGCAGCAGCAGAATATGGTGCAAGTACAAGTGCAAGATAATTTAGTGAGCGTAATCGATGAAAACAATAAAGATCATAAAGATCTTCTCGTTAACCAATTGGCACAATTAAATGAGAATCAACAATTATCGCAGCAATTAACCGTACAACAGCTGCAGCAGCTTCAAGTTCAGCAAGTGTTAGATAACGTCGTACGGATGGAAACCGGCGAGCAAGCACAAAATAATGATGACCCTTTAAGTGATAGTATGCAGATTAAGGACGAGAAAGTGTTACAAAATTGCACGAAATTGTTAAGCGCACAATTCGGCCTGCAGGACGTTAAGGCGAACTTGATGGATGTGCGTACTGCCGATGGCAGTATCGTTAAAATAACAGCCGGTAATAATCCATTATTTCATTAATTCCTAATACGTATTTATCATAAATATTTTCAATTCGGACGCTTTGATTGAAAGCACATCAATAATTCACGCATTGTCAGTTATCTGTTCCATTTCGTGGGGCGTAATTCAGTTTCAGTTGTGAAAACCGATAAAGTGATGTAATTTAATTCTATATACCCAGTCGTGATTCGATTTGCTTTAATAGTTTTATGCAATTATACAAAATTATTATTTGGTTATTCAACTAAATGTTTTTAGGCTTGCAAGATCAAGACTTGGCTAAGAGTATAGGCGTTGAAATGGTGCAAAATATGTATAAAGTAAACGTGGATGATATAAATCAATTATTTGCGTATCATGAGGTGTTTGGTAAATTGCAAGGTGAAATAACAGGCGCTACCACATCAACCACAACCAACAATCTCATTCAACAGCCTAACAATAGCAATGTTAGTCTGCAAAATAACGTTAATAATATTACGGTTGTATCGAAAGTGATGGATGGCGAAGGGGAGGCTTCAACTAGTGGCATTAATAGCACCGAAAGTCCACCAGCTGTGATAGCAGGTATGTAGTTGTTTCAATTAATCAATTCATGTTACAGTGTACATATATAACGAATGATGAGCCTACGTAGGCGTGCTCTTTAGTCCGCTTTCGTTTATATTGACGTTCTCTAAATATTTATTTAAAATTTAATTGTTTTTTAATCGCTTATTCAATTATATCAATTAAATCAGCAACGTTTGTTTGTTCTTATACGTATCAATAAATATTTTCTTGAAATCAAACACGATAATAAAATTTGTATATAAAATATTAGATAAAGCTAGATTTTATAGGTTTTGAACAAATTTAAAAGACTTAAAGTAGCAAAATTGCCTCGAACAAGTTTCAATATCTCCCCATTTCATGTGAATAATCAACTATTTTACGAGGACGTACGCATAAAATTTTGTTATTTTCCTTTGTCGTCATTTTGCATACGTGAAATAATAAATATTTCATTGATTTATAGGTACACATGTGTGCGATATATGCGGTAAAATGTTTCAATTTCGCTATCAATTGATCGTGCATAGACGCTATCACACCGAACGTAAGCCATTCACGTGCCAAGTGTGCGGAAAGGCATTTACTAATGCGGGTGAATTGAGCCGACATGGCAAGTGCCATCTCGGTGGCAGTATGTTCACCTGCAGCCAATGCTTTCACGTCTTTGCTAATGCCGCATCGCTCGAACGACATATGAAGCGTCATTCCACCGATAAGCCGTATACTTGCACGATATGCGGCAAGGCATTCGCACGTAAGGAGCACTTGGAGAATCATACGCGTTGCCATACTGGTGAGACACCGTATAGGTGTCAATATTGTGCGAAGACGTTTACGCGCAAAGAGCATATGGTTAATCATGTACGTAAGCACACTGGGGAGACTCCGCATCGTTGCGAGATATGTAAGAAGTCGTTTACGCGCAAGGAGCATTTCATGAATCACGTCATGTGGCATACGGGGGAGACACCGCATCAATGCACGATATGCGGTAAGAAGTATACTCGAAAAGAGCATCTCGCAAATCATATGCGTTCGCATACAAACGATACGCCGTTCCGTTGTGAGATATGTGGAAAGTCGTTTACGCGCAAAGAACATTTTACGAATCATATAATGTGGCATACGGGCGAGACGCCCCATCGGTGCGATTTCTGTTCGAAAACGTTCACGCGTAAAGAGCATTTGCTTAATCATGTCCGACAGCATACGGGCGAATCGCCGCACCGATGCGCTTATTGTTCGAAAAGTTTCACACGAAAGGAACATTTGATTAATCATGTTAGACAGCACACTGGCGAGACACCATTTCGGTGTAGTTATTGTCCGAAAGCTTTTACACGTAAAGACCATCTTGTTAATCATGTCAGGCAGCACACCGGCGAATCGCCTCACAAATGCACGTTTTGTACGAAAAGTTTTACGAGAAAGGAACACTTAACAAATCACGTAAGACAGCATACAGGTGAATCGCCTCATCGGTGTCATTTCTGTGCGAAGAGCTTTACAAGGAAAGAGCATTTAACGAATCATGTTCGAATTCATACGGGAGAGTCGCCGCATCGTTGCGAATTTTGTCAGAAAACATTTACGAGGAAAGAGCATCTCACCAATCATCTGCGACAGCATACTGGTGAAACCCTGCATAATTGCACGATCTGTTCGAAACCTTTCACGAGGAAGGAACATTTAATAAATCACATGCGTTCACATACAGGTAATTTAATAGTAGTAAAAAAAATAATACGAACTAATTGTAATTAATTAATTAATTAATTAGGTGAGCGTCCATTTACTTGCACCGAATGTGGAAAATCATTTCCGCTTAAAGGAAATCTACTGTTCCACCAGCGTTCGCATAATAAAGGCGCCGATGCCGATCGACCGTTCCGCTGCGATCTGTGCGATAAAGATTTTATGTGCAAAGGACACTTAGTATCACATCGACGTTCACATAGCGGGGAACGGCCGCATGCATGCCCCGATTGCGGACGCACATTTGTCGAAAAAGGCAATATGTTACGGTATTGTATAGAACAATTCAAGTGTAGTAAAACGAAAGTAATATGCGATGTGTAACATATTTTCAGACACTTACGCCGGCACGCCACGGAGAATTTAGTCCAACCGAATGCTGCGCAACAAACACAACAACAGCAACAGCAGCAACAACAACAACCAGCGCAACCTCAAACACAAAACCAAGAAGCCCCGCAACAAACGCAACAAGCACCAGTTGCAGTTGCAACTCCACAAACTAGTGTAGCGACGAACGTGCAATTACCACAAGTTTCTCAAACAAATACAGTAACTTCGGTTCAACAAACATTAAATATGCATCAGCAGAGTAATCACCCTGTTGTTGTACCAACAGCAAATGGCAACGTACTTGCCAGTTATTAAATATTTATTAATAATTAAATATCTTTTTTAAATTTTTTGTTTGCAATAGTTACAGATGCCATATAGTGCCATTAACTTCATTTATATTATGTTTTGACTGATTAATTTTTTATTTAGGGCATAATTAATCGACCAATTTATACTTAATGCCTTATTAGAAAAAAAGTTGAGGGTAGTTAAACCCTCCAAGAAAAACTTTTTTGTAAAACATAGAGTGATTATTTAATTCTATTCATTCATAAACGAATTCGATTTTATTTACATTTACTATTATGAATAAGCTAGAGCAATGTGTAAAAGAATATTTAATGGCCAGTTTGTAGACTAAATTAAAAAAAAAACATTAATAGAGTTGTATATAGTACATAAATACATATAAAAATTATTTTTGTTATTTAAATGTACAATAAGAATACATAATTATTTTTTGGCATTTTAGGTTCGTTTAGGAAATGTGATATTTAACCAGAAAATATCATTTTAGATTATTTACTACTAACTTACTTAAACTCTTTCTCTCTCTCTAATTGCTGCTTTGATCAATGAAAAGAGCGCCGAATGAAGTTGATGTAGTTTATTGGAATCTTTTCTATACAGGGTAATATAATAAATACATCAATTTCATCATTGAATTCAGACGCTTATTTCATTAACGGATATCAAATTCACTCAGTGTTATATTATTATATAGGTTACCTTATAAGCTAATTCCGAATTAGAAGTTTTGCCAGTTGAAAACTTCTAACTTGATTTTATTAGTTTTGTGCAGCAAGTTCCTTTTATTATTGTGTGTAATAATTCGTTCCTTTCGTTGATCAAACCCCATCTTATGGTAACAAATTTGGCCTATTTTTATCCATAATTTTATCATTAACTTTATTATATTATATTATAATTAGATAGGATTAAAAGATATAAATATAAAAAATACAAATTTTATTATATTATTTGATTGAGTATATAAGAAGAAATTTTATGTTTTATGGCCTGATGCTGTGACCAATAAGTAATAGTAACACAGTTTGATGAATAATTTACTTTTATCAATGAATATTAAACCATAATAATGTATTGTATATAATAGTTAATAGCTTAAAAATGTATTATTAACATAAAGAAGTACTTGTTAGAAGTTGCTGTAAATGTTAACACAATATCTAATTCAATTTGAGATTATTTGTACTCGAGTGATAACATTTACAGTCATTATATTAAAGAAAACAAAACTTTAATTAATCAATCGAAGCGTAGTTATTTTTTATGTTACATTGTCATTACAGCAATGTTGTATAATGTATACACTTTATTTTCTCAGTATTTTGTTTAATTTTTATCGTTTTTCGGTTCATTTACACAAATGAAATTTAAGCGTTTAGAATTATTTTTTTATAATAATCATGAAAACAAAATAGTAAAACTCCAAAATGTATGTTTTGTTTTTTTATATACCTATATACAATAAAAATGATGATAATTATATATTGTTTGCGTTATTTAATGCAACCAACTATCGATTTTCAAACCGGCAGCAAAGGTTATTTCATTTTCCGCAATTATTTTGCTGTAATTTTTTATTTTAATTAGATTGTTAACTTAATTGCAATGCATAAAATGGCAAAAAATAGATTTTACAAAGTTCATAACGCATTGTTGTTATTTTTATTGTTTCCAGCAGTGACACGAACACAATTGGTACATATACATACAACAAGTATTTGTCATAAATAAAAAATTGAGGGCTTTTTAGCGAATGCCCATGTATATGCACGTCAAGCACGTACAAATTAAACAAGCTATAAAAAAAGTCATTAGCGTTGAATTAACACCACTTAGACATCAATTTGATCGCCTACCCGCCAATTTCCTTTTTCTTAACTCTTAGGACATCATTTAATAATTGCTTGTGTATATTACATAAATGAATAATTATTATTTCCGTCACGATAATGTATGTATAATATACCTACTAGATTCTGTTTTAGGGGGTTTGTTGTGTGTCGCCACGGTGTTGCACCAAACAATAATCCTCCAAAGTTTGCTAATAACAGGACGATTAAAGTGCGACGGAAATGACGATCGGAAATCTATTCGGGCGCACTTTTCGAGGGGATTAAAACTTTAACAATAAAGCGTCGCATTCATTCATCTAATAGAATAATCGAAACACACACACACACACACACACGCGCCGAATTGAGTTCATGGCGAAATTAAACAATTATACAATTTGCGATTCGTTGTTGGATGAAATGAAAACGAAAATTGTGTTGTAATAGATCGCATTATATACCCTCGGAATGATAAATGGAAGAAATTTGTGTTTTATGTTGTACCAGCGCAGTGATAAATCAACTTTTGCGCTTTTGCGATTTATTAATTTTTAATATTGTACTGCAGGTGGAGAAGGTAAAACAATCAGAACAGTTACCGCCCTGCACGACTATGACGACGAGTAAATTAATTTTCATAACGGGAATGCTTGATGATGAAGTAAAATATTGCATTTATAGTGTAGTACGCTAGTTTTCTTTATTACAATTAATATTAATTCAATGCTAATTTATTAAAATAGAAATTCTTTATTTATAATGCAATCATAGCGCACCCAATTCTCTTTTTTTACTTTTTTGAATGCGATACAGATTTTATTTTATTTAATATACGAGCATTGTAATAAATATATAAATATATAAATAATCGAGTGCGTTTCGTTCCATTCAATTTACATTCAGAAATGTTTAATAAATTGATGCGAAATTTATTTAATTCGCTTCGATTTTTTTCAGCGATAATAATAACGTCTGAGCAAGGCGCAGACGAAAAAACAATTGCAAGAAAATAATTCGAAATTTAATTTTTCTTGTGTAATTTGCTCCGAACAATGCGGAGTAATATTCATAACCGAAAATATGAAATCCGATTGCGTTTCCAATCCAATCAATTTCACTTCACACGAAAAATTATTCATCAGCCCGGTCGTCCTACCACACATTGAATTGATTGCGGAAAGAAAATGAAACATACACACACAGGTCTACTACTACGCGAGTTAATTTTTTAGCAAAAAACACGCTTAAACGCGTTACCTACCTATAGTTTTTTTTTTATCAATTGCATTATTTATTTATTTATTTTGATTCGAACAATGAAAGTAATGCTCATAAATGGCTGTGCATGAATATACAATGTTATTGCATTCAATGCGTATAAACAAAATAAAAAAAATGTACACATCGAAAGCGATGTGTTTCATTCCGTTCAATTGACTCCCAGAAATTTTCATTAAACTACTCGCGTATATGCCCGAGCTCATTTAAAACGAACCGTATATGATTACACCTACAACGTGTCAGGCACGCACTCGCGACAAATTGAAAATTTATACTATATATTTTATACGTCTAGCGTTTGAATTNATTTTCATTAAACTCGCATATATGCCCGAGCTCATTTAAAACGAACCGTATATGATTACACCTACAACGTGTCAGGCACGCACTCGCGACAAATTGAAAATTTATACTATATATTTTATATGTCTAGCGTTTGAATTCCATCAAGATTAGCTAAAACTTATTCAATTCGCCTACGTTTTTGATTCACATTTTTAATCAAAAATTGATGGTTTTAACACGCTTTTTTAGAAAAGTTTTAATTTTTTTAGGTAAAAATAGCATTTTGTTTAAAAAACATGACTAGACTAACAATATTTTTGAAAAATACTAAATATTTATGTCATTAAAGACTGATTTAGTGTAAAGTATCAAAATTATCAATATTTTAGATACTTTAGCCATTTTATTTAAAAAACCTTTAATAATTGTGATTTTTATATACTATAAAAGACCTTGTTTAGTCGAAAATGTATAAATTATTAAATTTTGGTATCAAAAACTATATTTTAGCCACTCATGATTATCCTCTTATGAAGAAACAGTACTCCAGCTAATTTAATCATTTTCTCATCAATATTTCAGAATAGTTTAAAATTTTTGTAAGTTTTAAAGATATTTACAGCATTCTTTATTAGAAAATATCAAAATTATTGCATTTTGGCTATAAAAAAGACACCCTTAATATACTTTTAAAATTATTCATAAATTTTTGTGATTTTTAAAGATTTCAAACAATATTTTTAGTAAAAACATTTTGGTTATAAAGAATATTACCTTAGCTTGTCACTTTAAATAAATTTTTAACTCGTTGTCGAAAAGTTTTGTGATTTTTAAAGGAAATGTAAAAGACATTGCATCTCGTTTCTAAAAATCTTTACTTTTTTCAGAAAATTGTAATCTTCTCGATTTCTATATGTACATTACTTTTTAGTAAAAT
This sequence comes from Adinopsis sp. GC000173, assembly GCA_030264715.1. Lineage (NCBI taxonomy): Eukaryota > Metazoa > Arthropoda > Insecta > Coleoptera > Staphylinidae > Adinopsis > Adinopsis sp. GC000173. The sequence continues at coordinate 7,839 of JARJDW010018575.1, read as the reverse complement.
ATCAAAATTACAGCACTTTAATCGCATTTTTATGATTTTTTTTTTGGAAAACAAGAGTATAGAATATGAAATTGGATTATTCTTATTGAAAATATTACCTTAGCTAATCACTTTAAATAAATTTTTAACTCGTTGTTGAAATGCTTTGTGATTTTTAAAGGAAATGTAAAAGATATTGCGTCTCGTTTCTAAAAATCTTACTTTTTCCAGAAAATTTTAATCTTCTCGATTTTTCTACATTACTTTTTAATAAAACATCAAAATGACAGCATTTTAATCGTACTTTTATGACTTTTTTTTTGGAAAATAAGAGTATAGAATATGAAATTGGATAATTTTTATTGAAAATATTACCTTAGCTAGTCATTTTATATAAATCTTTAACTCGTTGTTGAAAAGCTTTGTGATTTTTAAAGAAAATGTAAAAGATATTGCATCTTGTTTCTAAAAATCTTTACTTTTTTCAAAAAAATTTAATCTCGATTTTTATATTTTTATTATATACTTTTTAGTAAAATATCAAAATTACAGCATTTTAATCGTACTTTTATGATTTTTTTCTGGAAAACAAGAGCATAGAACATGAAATTGGATAATTTTTATTGAAAATGTCAATGTATAACGTTTTCAATGAAACAATACGCTAACGAAGTTTGCTATTTTTCACATCATTGTGACGATTTGTACCACGTTTTTTATGTGGTGTTTCGTGGAAAAGTTTTGTAGCGCTATTTAGAATAAACGAACATCATGCATGTATTGTCGAATTGCAAATAAGCGCATAAAATTGGTCGAGTTGCTGTAGTTTTTTTTATTCGTCGCTATTTTAGTAAGTTTACCAATGATATCGACGATAAATATTTCATCTTGTCTATTATATGTATTCTACATACACTTTTTAATCGCGCACACACAACACACACAATGCATTCCTTCAAGCTCGATTTCGAACTGTGCGGCCCAATTAATATAATTGTTGATTGTATTATGTAATTATTTATTGTGTGTTTGTTTTTACGCATGCGGTAATTTAGATACGACGATTATAAAGAGTTATGCTAATCGTTGTTCTGTATGTAGAGGAGATATTGCCGCTCGCTAAATGAAATAAATATGTACGTATATACAGGGTGCTCCATTTAACTTGAAACAGGCGAATAACTTTGAAACAATGCATTATAGAAGAAAATGTTTCGAATAAAAGTTGCCTAAAATGAAAGGGGAAATTTAATGGTACTAATCACTTTTGGCCATGACTGCAGCTTCATGGTTATTTTGAATTCAACTTTGTTTTTTCAAATGGAAACCCCAAAAAAATGGGGATTTCCATTTGAAAAAACAAAGTTGAAAATAACCATGAAGCTGCGAACATGGTCAAAAGTGATTAGTACCATTAAATTTCACCCGTCATGTTAGCCAACTTTTATTTGAAACATTTTCTCTTAAAATGCACTGTTTCTTCGTTAGTCGCCTGTCTCAAGTTAAATGGACCACCCGGTATAGAAAAACATGCAATAATATTAATGCAAATGCAATCAAGGCTGAACGATAATTGTTTTATATGTGTGTGCTTGTGATAATTAATTGCTGGCATGCTTGAGCGAAAATCGGTGCGATAAGATGTGTATGTATGTGAGGAAGAAGAATAAGAAGGAAGAAAAATGCCGGAGGCATTTGTTTTGATTCGAGCGAATTGCATGTGGCTAAGGCGGTTAAGATGCGATGACCGCAATCGTCACCCGTTCTCCTATTTTTCAAGCAAAACATATCATTTTAAAATGCCTTTAAAATTGCTTTAGATACTAAAATCTTGTTTGATCAATCGAACAATCTAACTAGGCACTTAACTTGTTAATTAATAACATATTATTACATTATAGCTATACATGTAAATTTAAAGTAGCAATTCAATGTAGGTAATTAATTAGTTACTTCAATATTATTCATTCACAAGATTTCAAACATGTTTGTAAATTGTTTATTTTAATTTAGTTTCATTTCCGTTTGTAAAGGGATGAAGATGTTGAAAAGTGAATGAGTCTATTTATGTATTTTTTAATTGGACTTGCCTATATGGTGTGCAGTTTGTCTAATTAATAAATTCGCATTTTTCTTAATAAACAGCAAAAAATTATTTAAAAAAAACTATTTAATTGGAATTCGCATATTTATCATACAGCTAAAGATAAAAAATAGTAATATTAATTTTTGGATTAGATGTCACTAAACAATTAATACTAAAAATAGTAATTTTATATGTTTTTAAATTAAATGTCAGCAAACATCATTAAAGGGGTGTAAAGAACAAGTAATGATCAAACTTTGATTTTTTAATTATCATTGTATAGTAGTAAACACATTAACTGACATGACATTTCCCATATTCGTAATATTTACTAAATAATTAGCACTAAAAAATAGCAATTTTAATTGTTGATAAATCGTATGTTACCAAATACCAACAGAGGAATGCAGAGAATAAGAAGTAATCAAACTATGATTTTTTAATTATCATTGTATAGTAGTAAACACAAACTGACATGACATTTCTCATATTCGTTTATATACTAAATAATTAACACTAAAAAATAGTAATTTTAATTGTTGATAAATCAGATGTCACCAAATACCAACAGAGGGATGTAGAGAATAAGAAGTAATCAAACTATGATTTTTTAAATTCATTTAATAGTATTAAAAAGGTATATTAACTTTATTGCAGTTTTCGTATACAAACTAATAATAAAATATAGTAATTTTAATTATTTATAAATTGGAAATTATTAACCATCAGCAGATGGATGTAAAGAATACGAATTGAAAAAATTTTGATCTTTTAATGATGATATTATAGTATTATACTCATTAATTTTTCTGCAGTTTTTATATATTCTTGTATATCCACTAAACAATTAGCTATAAAAAAATACTAAATTTAATTCTATCTAAATTGAATATTATTAAATACAATTAGAGGGAAGTAACGAATAGGAACTGATAAAATTTTGATGTTTTAATTATCACTTTCTGGTAATAAACACACTATGTTGTTGCTATTACTATATATTCGTGTACCTATTCACTAAACAATTTGTTTTAAAAAAGACTATATATAACCAAATAGATTTAGAGGGATGTAAAGAATTGGAATTTGGATTATTTAATTAGCTAGTACAAAACTTATAATAATAAAATAGCAATTTTAATTGTCTTTAGATTAAATATCAATAAACATCTCAAATATTGATTTTTCAATCATTATTTTTAGCATTAAATGTCTTAACTTTACTACTAGACATATTCATTGTTTATTATTTCATACTTTTCCGATTACCAAAACGGATAATGTAGAGAAAAACTGTCAATCGTTTTGCTATTTGCAACGCATGATGTGAAGGTAAATTCGTTGCGCGACTTTCCATAAATGAACGCAATTACAAATCGTAAATTGAACGTGCGATGATTGACGAAAAAAACGATGCCTCAAATTGGCCTAACTGTACATTAATATTTCACATTCCATATATTATATATTATATACCTATGCCTTGCGACAGACGTTTTTCCATCGCATTTCAATAAATTAATTTAGCATTTTGCATTCATTCGACTAGCCGAGCCGGGGTAATTTGACGACCATCTGGGCTGTATATGTAATTTTTATATCAAATTATACATAAAATCAGCCATTGTTCAACGTAAACAAATAAAAAAAAATCGTACAAAAGTAAATTTGCTTATTGTTTTGTTTGCGGCGGTCGCCGTTCGCCGGCCTATTATTTATCGCGCCTCATTTGCTTTACGTTCAAAAAAAATAATTCCTAATTTAATTAAAAGTAATTTTCCACGAATTTATATTTGAACAATATTTTGCCACGCCAAAAAAACAACAAGCGCGTTTTTTTTTTGGTCGACGCAGTCGTTAATTGTTATAATGATTAACGATATTTTAATTCGCAATTTATTAGCAATAATTGAATAATTAATGGATTAGAGTTGGAGTCATTTTTTTGTTAATCAAAATAAATTATTTATTAATATTTTAAAACGTTACAGTTAGAATAAAATAATAAAATGAATTCAACGTAACTGTTGTTTCAAATTTAATATATAATATGTACGCGTAATTATTTTCGTTGTGTATGCAATTAAAATAATTTCGTCTATTTGAGAAATGTGTTTATGTGCTACTGGAAACATTAATAATTGTATATAAACATTTACGCTTTTTCGGTTGATTGCGAAACGAAATGTCGCTGAAAAAAAAAGTGTATCTAATTGTTGATTGTGTTACATTTCTCACATGGTTTTTTTTTACCTTTTTGTCTATATGTATAGTTTTTTTTAGAAAGGTAGAAATGCATCCTTACGAAACTTGTGAAAAATCGTATTTCAAACTAATTAATTGTGTTAAGACTTGTAGATTTGTGATAGGTAAATATTTGACGTGTAAATTCCAAACAAACAAAAAAAATAAATCAATTGTATAGTGTAAGTAAAGTCAAAGAAATGAAATATTTAAATCTATGTCAAAGGTTTCGAACTGATTCTTATAAGTTTTTGTTAAAAAAAAAGTTAATATTCAATCCTAATATACCATTTAGCTCGAAAATTTGATTAGTAGACATTTAAAAATTGACCTTTGTGTCGATATCAATGTAAACAACGTCAAATTAATACAGGTTTTATTTATTTTTATCACTACTTTATGATAACGACTGTATTAAATCACTAAAAATGTATAAATACTATCATATAACATATTGCCTATTACTATTAGAATTAAATTAATTGTGTTAGTTGTAACTGACATCCAACTAACATAATTTTTAAATCAATGCTAAAGATATTAAACTGATTCTTACAAGTTTTTATTAAAAACATATTAATGTATTTACAATCTTAGATTAGGTACAATCTAGCTCCAAAATTTATTAATTTTTATTTAAAAACTCAAATATTTATTATTTTTGTCGCTACTTTATAATAATGATTGGATTAGAATCGCTAAAAATAAATAAATTCTATCATATCTACACTTTCTTTGTTTCAATTAAAAAAATGCAATTCACTACTACTTTAATAAATGCATTTAAGCTCTATTAATTATCTATTGAAGTTTAATACCTGATAAAACATCTACTATATAAAGCGTTCAACAATGTAATTTATTGAAGGATTTTTTATATCGTAAATAAAACGGGCGTAATACTAAATGCATTGTTGATAAAATAATTAAATAATTCCTTAAATCGCTTTATAAGTACAATACTTAATTTTATCAACTTTCATTCTATTCAGCTAATAGACTAATCAGTACGATTAGCTCAAATATTTATTCCAATTTTAAACGTTCTTTTGTTCTTGAGAAAATCGTTTTAAGATAATCAATTGCGGATGTTTCTTCCTTTTCAAAAAGAAAAAAAATACAACAACAACAACAACAACAACAACAACCATTAAACGAGAAAGCTACACGTAGGTAATTGAAATAGCTTAAAAATGTTGAATGTCATGGAAAGTTCGGAAATATTTTTTCGGCAAAAATTTCCATTTCCGCTTGATACAGAAAATTGAGTAAATCGTCAAGGAAAGTGTGTGTTGTTGGTTTATAGGGGTGATTAATTTCTCCTGCGCATTCAATAGCGTATAATTAAAAATAGTAATAATGTTGTAAAATGCTCGACGTAAAACATTCGAACGATTGCTGCTGGACTTTACAGCATGATTCATTTTTATGAAGCCTGCGTTTAATTAGCGCCAGCATATCGATTTTTATCTACGTTTTTAAACCGCTTCATAAAATTCCAATATTTTTACATATGTGACATAAATAATTCAATATTTTGAGGTTTTCCTATTGCATAAAAAACATACTATTATTATAATTTTTATAGTTTACTTGGAAAAATTAATAATTTTTTTCCCATTTTTTTTCGTTCGATGACATGGAAATAAAACTATGTCGTTGAAAGTGAAAGATACTGTTGACGTTTTATGATCCCACATCATAATTTCATCTATCCAATCATTTTATAATAGATAAATTAATTAAGAGAGTACATTAAGATAATTGATAGCCATTATAGCAACTCATTTTTTTAAATTAGCTACTCATTTCAATTCAAACGATTATTTTATTTATTTCCTATAAATATATTATAGATTTAAGATTCAACGAATTTAAGTGGTTGGATAAAATGGAAAAATCTATGATCTACTAGGCCTTAAAATTATTGCATGCAGTAAAAAAGTTAGTGCCGGTTAGTACTGATCTGCCTAAGCAGCTATAAGTGCAAATGGAAAGAAAGGAGGCCTAAATCATGGCTAGCTTAGACCGGAAGCTTATCTTGGTCGTACAACATATTGCCAAGTGGCATTGTGGCATTCTTATTTTAAAACATACTTTTTTAATAAGAATAACTTCAGTTTGGCGGCTTGTAAAGTTTTAAATTACATTCCTAATGTGTAGGTATTTGATTTTGTTGAAATAAATAATTACATTCTCATAAAGTGAACCACGTGTATTCCACGTAGTCATCATCCCCCAAAAATCAAAATACATACTTTTTAATAACAATTTCTTGGACGCTGCTTGTAAAGTTTTAAATTTGATTTCTGATAGTATGTGATATTTTAAATGAGTTTTTTTTAAATAAATAATGGAGTAATTATGCACTATCATAAGGAGTGTAAAGTGGCGCAACTCACATTTTTTTCGTTCATCAAAAAATATACTTTTTTGATATCTATCAATAAGATCTGAGCTGATTCTAAAGTTTCAAATTAGCTTCCAGGTAATAATTATGTTTTAAACAATCATTTTTATTTTGAACCCCTAAAAAGAGTAAAGTAAGACACACACATTCTATTGATTCACCACCCACCAAAAATAAATGTAAAGTTTTGAACTGTAGATTCCTGATCGTATTTGATGTTTTACGCAATGAATAATGAAGTAATTACATTCGCATAAGAAATGTAAATGGAGAGCCACACGCGCATTCCCTGTTCATTCATCACCCTCCAAAAAATCAAATCACATCCCAATTGAAGCAACAAATTGATATGACATTGTTGCAACAGCCTTGACCATGCGATAACCTCCAATCGACACACCGCACGACGACGCGATTATTATCATCATCATCATCAACATCATCACCCAGCGTCAAATATTTGCTGTTGCGCTATGTATGTGTGTCTGTGTATGTATCGAATGCACCACATCGTTGTCACTTAATTAATTCGCTTATCTGTCTCCAATATTTACACGAAGGAAAAAATGTACACACAGTCGCTGGCGCTAATTGCTGCCCGACGTCGTCGGTATATAAAAAAACGCAATTGTGGCGCGCAGCGCGCAAGTTTCCCTTCCTCGCGCTGCGTGCACACAACGTGGATCTTCTCGACGCGACGCGAAAACAAAGTCCGAAGCGCAGTTTACATCGTGCTGCTCGTATGTATTAGAACGTCTCGCAGCCGTGCTCGCATATTCGCTCGCTACTACAACACTCGTTTTCGCAAAGTTTATTATTTTACTTTTTTGCCGGGTGTATTTTGTTGTTGTTGCACCATGCCTCCACGTCCGATTGCCAAAATGGATTATTAATTACAACACGACCATCACCAACGTAAGGTAAGCACAAACAAATTCTTTTAATAAACATTTCTTTCCCTATCATCATCATCGACAACGAGTAGTTGTTTTTGGCACGTGCGCCCATACATATTTTTTAATTGTGGGTGCGTTTTTCGCATTTTTATTATGTAAACAAATCGGCGTTTTATTTATCGTCGAAGCGACTATTTTGAAATTGAGCTGTATGTGTGCCTCGA
>JARJDW010018573.1:0-167046 GCA_030264715.1 Adinopsis sp. GC000173 | reverse complement strand
TATTTTGTAATAGAAAGTAGAATGAGTAAAAAATACGTAATTTTTATTTAATTAAGTATTTATACTTACGTGTCGTCCCAAGCGCCTGGCAATTTCGCGATTGCTCAAGCCTGTGGCATGAAACGCGATGATTTGCCCCTTTTCGTATTCCGACAATTCTGTGATTCGATTCTCCATATCAAAATGATATTAAAATATAAATCAAAAAGAAACGGAAACCAAATAGATAATTGTTGGAAGTTGAAAATGAACTGGATTAACACAAATTTCACTCACAAATATATACCACCGACGCAAATGATAAAATAATTTGTTTCTTACAAACCGCCTTAACAAGATTATTCATAAACAAATACTTCACGGAAATTGCTTCATAGGCATAGTCCTAATCTTGTAAAAGAATAGCTTTAAGAAAACATTAAGATATAGGATGTTGTCTATACTTCAAATTTCAACAATGTTTAGATTTCATTATCCATTGCAACTTAATTCATAATAATATGTTTTTCCACGAAANATTATTATATCCATATGATCTACTTTTTCATTTTTTCATTCTTATTGCAAATGTTAAAACATTAAATGTAAAAATAAAATTAGAAAAGGAAAGCAAATAATAGGTAGTGTCCAAAATGCGACAAGTTTGTCGTTTATGACGGTCATAAAATTGCATCGAAAGTATTGGTAGAACATGAACCGTGCACCGAAATAGGCGTTCTATCGGGTGGCTGGATAAATGATCTCTTGAGTGTACAGTAGTGGCAAATTTTTATCAAGTTTCGTATTTACTGTGTAATATCTAAACCGGATAATGAAAGAAATAAACATTTTTTATTGCATTTGAGTATAAAATTAGGCAATTTCAACGAATGCCACATTCAATCTGTCTAATTTATTACATCAATAGAAAAATTCTGGTAAACATGAGAAGCGCTTGTAAATTTTTATGATGTCACTTAAAACCAACTATTTATTTTGGTTTCGGAGCGTAATTGACACCAAAAAATCAAATATTTAACCGCATCGACGACTTCTAACAGGCCAAAAAGGAGGCTGGAAGTGGTTGATAGAGTTGTTTTAGGTTATGATTGCTTAGAGTGGATGACAGCCTGTTTATTTTTCCATCCACTCTCCGAATTCGAACATATCGTGCGATGGTAACTAAAAAAAAACCCGAGACGGGCTTGTTTTCGTTTAAGCTGCGTATTGATTACGCTACAAAACTGTGCTACGAAATTCGATAGCGACGAAATTGTTAGAATAGAATGAATATACAATATGTACAATATTTACTATCGCGGGCATGTTGGGCGAGAAAATTTATTATTCATCTTTGAATATATTGTACAATATATTTTTATTTTTCATTTAATTGGCGAATGAGCAAATGCGTTTCTGTTGCGTTATTTTCATACATTTTTATTGGATTATTAAATTTATAATTCATTGCACAATTGTGTTAATAAGGAAGTTAAATAATATCTGTATAATAATAAAATTACGAATTTAAATATAAATGTATTTCAACTTTTTAAGCCTTAACGCATAATTAGAATTGCTAATTAATACGTATATACTTAACATTATACGATAATAACCGAGATTTTATTGACATGTTGCCATGGTAGTCTATTGCATTTATAATTAATCGACCAATCAAATTAAAATATTCATTGTTTGTAGTTCACTTTTACAATATGTAGATACAATGTTATCGATGGTATCGTGGTATCGTGGTATCGTGGTATGATATGGCGATTTTGTTAAACGAGTGCACCTTTTTGCCTGCGTTTTTTGGGTTGTCTAACTGTCGTTGCGTCGCCTAATTTAATTCATCATCTACATTTTCCTAATTATAATAATTTACATTGTTACATTTTCCATATTAATGAGTAATTAATTTTAATTACCAGCGTTGGTCTTTTATTATAATTAGATATATAAATATAAATAATGCGTTTTTGCTTAAATAAAAAAAGGCATTTTATTATCATCTACTATGTGGAGTAATAAATTTGCATAACTAATAGCCATCATACATAATGATCATTATAACGCCAACCATTTTTTTCAAATTCATTCCTATAGTTTCCACTCCGAAACGAGAGGAAAAAAAAGAAAGAAAGAAAAGAAGAAGAAGAAAAAAGGGAAGCGCAACAAACACAGAACAACAGCAGCACGACTATACACTATACACTATATGCCTCCTTCTTCACCATCATCATCATCATCATCATCTTCTCTATTCAAAGAGAGAAGAGATACGCGCGCGCATAAATTATTTAATCAGGAAAAAAATTAAAATAATTAAGTAATCAAATCAGCAAGGCAATTAAGTCGTGTTTTTTGCCTCTTCTTCTTCTGCTTCGTGCTGTTGTTGCTGGTGCATTTGTTACTGATGCTTCCTCATCATCAACAGACGGCATTAACATTTTTTTTATATACAATTCAACACACATTCGAATCGAATAAAAAAAATCAATTGAGCATAAATTAATTTTCGAGCAAAGCAAATAATGCATAATTAATTTCCATCCAACAATCACCTCTTGTATGGCCACAACAAAGTTTCACATTACGCAATATACCTACTTAAATATTTTTATAAAAAGCAAACAGCAGAGATAAATATAATAGAATAGGTAATGTGTGAGAAAAGTTGAAAAGTGTAAAAAGTTTATAATGTACTTCCACATTAATAAATAAATTACGTAATTATAAAAATTTAAGAAACGAAGGGAGCAATTTCTCTCTACCAAATAATTTCCTAGCTATTTTAATTATAGTGGGGCTCGCCCTGTAAACAGGCGATAAAAATCAATTATTCTCAATTAACGAACGATCGACGCACCGCATACGTTCTTTTTTCTCTTCTTCTTCTTCTTGTTTCATCTCGTTCGTCGACGAAGACGCCGTCGATGAAGAAGAAATCGACAGTCCGACGAAAAGAAGAAGAAGAAAAAAACAAACAACAACAACAGTTCTATTAATCTAAATTATTCAAATTTTACGCGCGTTCGCATACGTTCCCCCGAAAACGAATCTACGCACGTCCGTTCGTCCGCTTCTTATCTAATATCGCCTCTCAGCGATCGTGCGAGAAAAGGACGACGGTAGGCTAAGCGCACGGCGAACGTGGCAGGCGATTTTATTGAAAAATAAAATCTAAAATGCCACACACAGCGTCTGCCAGTCCGGGAAAGATGTCTTCATCAACAAACTATTTATGACGTCATAGAATGGAACAAGAAAGCCTTCGAGACCGAGCTACTACTACAACACACACACACACACACACATACATACATACACAAAAAATCCGATTTTTTTTTCATGTTGTTTCATGTATAAATTACCACTAAAACAACAATAAATATTATTACGCGCGGAGAATGGAGCGAGATGGAGACCGTAAAGAGTTTGTTTAAATTATTTAAAACGTATAATTTGGCATCGTTACTTTACATTCAATTGTTGTACGTTCAGCTAACGTTTATTGTGCCGATAAATCACAGATTTAATTGCTCGTAATTTTTATTTTTTGTTTAATAATTGCTGCACTTTTTGCATTTTCGGCGACGTTGACGTAAAACGCAAGACGAAACATTTGCGATTAGATGCAATTTTTAGCGTATGCGAAAAATTCTATTTTATCATTTATTTCATAATTGGTTCGCATTTTTGCATTAACAATTGTAAAGTGCATGTAAAGTTGCATAATAAAATTAAGAAGTCAGAAAATTTTGCATATTACCATGCTACTAATTTGATATTTTAGTAAATTTAAATATTATAAATAAAGAATAGAATTAACTAATTTTTTATCTATAATTTTACTACTTTTTTTTAATTAATTCAATGTTCATACCTTAGTAAATTGTATTTTTAAATAATGTGATTTAATTGAAATAAATATTAACATTAATAAGCTAAAAATCAATCACGGTTTTTAGTAAAAAATTTAGTAAAAGATTGGATTAAATTAAGCACATTTATTTTTTCTGCGTGAAGATAAATGAAATACAAATTGTAATTGTAATAATAATCAAATGGTAATTATTTGATTTATATATAGAAATTTGAATAGGTATGCGTTGCATGAATGCAAAATTACATAATTATTACATTTCGGTTGGTAAAAAGAACGAACAATGTAAATTTAATTTGCGATTTTAATCATCGTTAGCGCATATTTCAATTATTTGTTTCTGTTAGTGCACAAATGCGAAATTCTAGCCAGCCAATTCGAAAGTTGATATCTCAATCGCTCGCAACAATCCAATCAAAAACTTGACAAAAAGTTCGGGTGCGCGCTGCTTTTCACTTTATTGAACGAAATGCAATTAACGTAGGTCGTAGATCGTGTCACGACATATTTCGTGTGCATGTATGTGTAACCAATATAAAGTCATTATAATATCGAACTTTTTTTTAACAACAACAACAACAACAACAACAAGTCCGTGCAACAAACAAACAGCACCACACCAGCTGTCCACTTTTGCACGGCCAGCGAAAATCGAGTGTTGTATATGTATGTGTGTGTGTGTGTGTGTGTGTGTGTGTATGTGCGATGAATTTTTGCACTTTGCTTGTGCAGTGCATACACACATATACACTGCAGCACACTGCACACACCGTTCCCGAGTCGAACGAATGAAAACGACAATGCAATTTATTAATTCTGACAGATATATCTTTATTATAATATACCACCCACCTTGCGAGAGCGTCTCCTTCCTCGCGCGCTGGGACGTTCTCTCTTTCTCGAATTACAAAACGACAATACACTGCGCGACGACGATCGCAACGAACGAACGAAAGAAGAAGACGAACGAAGAAGAAGAAGAAGAAGAAGAAGAAGAAACCAACACGAAACTACACTATACGTACGTAATTAAAAAAGTGGATTAGACATCTGTCACATTTAAGTTAAATTAACATTGCACGATGACGCAACGACAGGGGAGGATCGTGGTGCATTTTCATAATCTCAGTTCGGTTTGCAAGCAAGACGACGAGTGCGTTTTGGCTTTAATTAGAAGATAACACAATAATATTTGTTTTTATTAGGTAAAAACAGTTTTAATTCAATTTAAAATTAAAACTTTTCAAACATATTTTTACCTGATTCACTTATTAAATTATTTTTTTGTATAATTTTTTTATTGCTTCGTTACATTTTACATTTTTCGACAATTTTTGTCCATTGGTGCTAATTTTGTGTTAAAAATATTTAATAATTTAATCTACTATACCATATGATGAAACATTTTTAGCCTTTAATAAATGGTAATTGTATATTATTTTATTAAATTATTTAATTATATAATTTTCAGTCATCTTCAATTTTTTATTATTCAATTTCAAAGCTATTTACTGCATTCGTTAAAATGAAAAATATATATGAGGTAGAAATTTCATACTATATTAAAGATTTTTAAACTTTATATAAAAAGTAACAATTATTCAATAACATTAATATACTTATATAGTTTCTGGAATGATAAATTTATAATCGTAGTTAGTTTAGGTTTAATTAATGAACAACAATGTCCATTTGTGATTGCACATTTATTCACATTGGCGAAAAATCAATCGTTTTGTTGTCGCTCGACGACACAATCAACAAACCGAACAACAAACACAAACAGAGAAAAAAACGCGCTCGAATTTTTTTCCACCGTTCCGCAATTCCTTATTGGAAATTGCGAAGTTGATCGAGCCGGCTTTGCACACCGTAATGTAGGTCAAGCCGTGCGGCATTTAATTTCCTGATCAATAAACATTTCAGAAACGATTTAATAATAATAATAATCGAGTTTCGAGTATTAATTTCCACTTAACACCTTTCATAATTGCATTTGATATATTTATTTGAGCGGCGGTGCGCGCCGGACGGCGCAGACCACCCCGGTAGCCGATTTTCAACCGCTTTTTCGCTCTCCGACGTTAATTATTAATTAAAATTGTTCGAATTTACATACGTATTACGTGAGAGAGGGTGCATTCGTTTGGGGCGCCCAAAAAACACATACATACGCATAACATCAACATCAACAACAACAACAACAAATGTGAAATAGTTTTAATTAATTAGTGGGATAGATAAATATGGCAGCTGTCATTTTTGCGCGCTGCGTTTCGTCCTGACTCGTTGTCGTTGTCGTTTTTTCTCTTTTTCACGAAATTAATTGCGACTCAATTAAAATAATTTCCGAGTGGCGTTCTTCCCAGAACGCAGGAGCACCAAGCAGCAGCACAGAAATATTTCTTTCTACGTTAATTCATTTTATTATTTTGTATTAAATTGTTTGTGTTTTTAATTTACATTCTTCGACTAGTTTTTTTTTCCTTTCATCGGGCGGGAGGTGGAGAGAGACGGACGGGGCAAATTAGTTGCTCGTTGTTGAAAATGATCATGCTTTGTTTGCCGTTTTGTTTGAATTGTATAATTTTTTGTTTTGTTGCTGTTGTGTTGTGTTGTATTCGGTTGCCTTTTTTTTATTTTCTTTTCTTCATTTATCAATTACGAGCGTAATATTAATAATAAATTCATTATCTATAATTATTGTCGGTAAAAAGTTGTGTAATTGTTTCGCTGATGGCTAATTTGTATTAATAATTCATGAAAATGACAAAATAATTATCGAAATTGTTGTAATTTTATTAATGCGTTTAGGAATCGTTAAAGATTTGAGCGAAAAAAAAAACAAGTAGATTTTAATAAAGATATTAACATGGTGAGGAATTTGTTGAATTTTTCGTCGAGCTTAATAACTCAACGGTGGTCAAAACAAGCAACATTTTCAAATTTTTAACTATACAAACTAGTCACACATTAATAAATAAACATTGATTTTTTTTTATTAAATAAATCCAGCATTTATTGAAATTGAAAATTCTAAGGAATATACCTACTCATGATTTTTTTTTGTAGATTTATTAATTATGTGTTGAAACTAATTTATGATTTTATTGATAAATGTGCCTAATGAATTTTTATTCCGGTTTGCAAAAAATGCTAAATTATGTAATGTTGGCAAAAAAGTAATTAAATCATCAAATTGTAATAAAAATTGCAAATTAGGTAGTTCTTGGATGTTTTCAAGCATGTTATTTAAAGAAATTTAAATTAAAATTAATCGAACAATCATTTGTTGTATAGAGAAATATTGGCCAATGTAATTAAAAGATCATAAATTTTTTAATTTGCAAAATGTTTGAAAATATTTAGTGTAGATTATCTAGGTATTTAGTATGAATATTTGTATAAATTTATAATTATTATAGTTTTTTGGGCTTAAAAACAAATTAAATTTACTTGTTTATAGTAAAAAAGGTATATTTTAAAAATCATGAATATTTTTATTAGTTTTATACTTTTTAAAGAAATGATTAAATTATTAATGTGCTATAAAAATGATCAAAACAAACACATTTTTCATCAATTTTATACAGTATTTCTAGTTTAATTCAAAGAAATTTAATTAAAATCATTTTTTATAGAAAAAAACATTAGCGAATGTAATAAAAAACGTAAATTTCTTAATTTTCACATAATAAATTCGAGGCGATTCATAAAAAAATCAATTAAAATCGTCAAAAACGTTCGAAATGAAATCATTCCGGATGGGTTGATTGATATATTACGGCGTACAGTCATCCGCATTTCCATTTCAAATTCACTCGCATTGAGAGAAAAGAAACGAAACACACACACACACTCATACATATATACACATATACACATATACACATATACACATACATACAACAACGAGGAGCGAGAAACGAACGACCGGAGAACATATGAAAGTCATCTGTCCACTTTGTCACCAATGTTTTGGTGTGGCTGTGGTAGGTCGACAATGATCATTGACGAGGACGAGAACGATGATGATGATGATATTTTATTAAACGATCGCCCAATTCTCACCCGAAATAAAGACGGTACGGTAAATTGTTGCGCTCGTCGCATTGTTTGGACGCTGCTCGTGCATACAATGACAATATTTATAAGGGTGCCGATTGTGCGATGACACCATTCAATACCATCCCTCCATTGTCCATTGTGCAAAAACGCCACACACAATAACCCACCACCCCGGAACCCGAAAAAAGAATATGCGCTGCGCTTTTCGTGTGTGTGTGTGTGTGTGTGTGTGTGCGGAAAATCGAACGATGGTGCAACCGAAACGCTGGCATAATCTGCGCGCTGCATTATTAATCGGCAATTCGTTATGTAAACACGCCACGACGAACGAAACGAAAAAAATCGCCGAGGAAAAAATCGTTAATGTCCGAATAGTTTGTGGTACTTTAATGTTGGTATTTTGTGACTTGTCCGCCTCTTTCATTTCCACTCGTTTGTTTTTAGCCGTTTCGTTGTTGTTGTTGTTGTTGTTGTTGTTCTTTTTTTTTCGCTGCTTTGCTTCATTCTTGAAACAAACGATACCTTGACAAATAATACCACACACGAACAACACTGACGAGCGCCGGTGTATTATGCGCTAGAGGGCGCCGACACAAATACTATTTAATAATCGGGGAGGGAAAAAAATACATACAATGGTAGATTACGCGCCGGACGCCGATCTTGTTAATTTCGAGTAGAGCAACAACGCCATCACCTGATGTCCAATTAAAATTCGCGCACCAAAAAAAAAAAAATTGTCATTGACATCATCAATATTCTTTTTTTCCTTGCACACTCCCTAATTCTTGTCTATTGATTGTTTTTCGCTTAAATGGCATTGCATAGGTTAATTAGTTAATTTCGCATAAAAAAACTTTGCACATTCAAGAGATGGCGCATAGAAAAATTAATGAAAATCGGGTGTATTGATTATTTTTCGCCTAAATTAGTTAATTTCGTATCGCAAAAACGACACCTGAATAATTAAATAAAATTCGCGTATCAAAAACAAAAAAAATTGTCATTAATCATGATAATATTGTTGTTTTCTTTGCACATTCACGAGATCGCGCATAGAAAAATTAATGAAATTCGTGTGCATTGATTGATTTTCGCCTAAATGGCATTGCATAAATTAATAAATTAATTTCGTATCAAAAACAAACATTTTTGTCATTGATGATGATGACTTTGTTGTTTTCTTTACATATTTACGACAAGATGCATAGAAAATTTGATGAAATTCGTGTGCATTGATTTATTTTCGCCTAAATGGCATTGCATAGTTAATTTCGTATCAAAAACAAAAATTTTTGTCATTTATGATGATGACTTTGCTGTTTTCTTTGCACATTTACGATATGGTGCATAGAAAAATTGATGAAATTCGTGTGCGTTGCTTGATTTTCGCCTAACTGAAATTGCATAGATTAACAAGTTAATTTCGTATCAAAAACAAAAATTTTTGTCTTTGACGATGATGATTTTGTTGTTTTCTTTGCACATTTACGACATGGTGCATAGAAAAATTGTTGAAATTCGTGTGCATTGATTTATTTTCGCCTAGATGATGGCATTGTATAGATTAATTAGTTAATTTGCGCATCAATGACAACATTTTTTGTCATTGATGATGATGATGGCGCATATAAAAATAAAAGAAAATTCGTGCATTGATTGTTTTTCGCCTAGATGGCATTGCATAGATTATGATTGTTTTGTTTGCAATCATCGAGGCTTTCTAATGCTGAAATTCAGGCGAATATGATTTATTTCTTATGAATAAATCACGCGTTGATTTATTATGAGTTTGTTAGTCGATATTCGATTTTTTCACTTATCATATCCACATTGTGTAATGTAATAATAATCGAAATAATTGCACGCTTTGCGCTGATTTATTTCCTCGACGTTTCTCTCACTTTTGAAATAAATGCAAGCAAAAAAAAAATAATTCTACAAAGATTATTTATTTTGTTGTTTTTTTTTCTTGTTGCTCAGCCACGAGAGTAAGCAACATTTGCCGGCGTCATTCATCCAAAAAACCACATCGTTGTCAATCGCGCGGCGGCTGGATTTACGCGCTGCCTGCGCCCCAAACATACGCAAAACAGATGCGTATGCTTTGTCAAATTGAGTTTTCAAATGTTTTGGCTGGCGAGATAAAGAAGTTGTCAGCGGTAGTGTGCGTGTAAATTACGCCCAATTTTTTTTCCAACACCGACGTTGTACGATGATTATTTTTGAAAAACAATGTGTGACACGTTTTCGCAACTGCGAATTTATTGTCGTGTATTTTTGGTAATTAGACAAAACTGCGCGTCAAAAATGAATTGTAGGCAGCCAGATTAACATCAGAATGTTGATATTTTTTTTCTCGTTTTTCTTTTACATATATTAACGTGGTTATTGGTATAAATCATCCACATTTTTATGACAATATTATCAAAAATAAACCTAAAACGGATTTTATGCCTTCAATAAACCGCTTTATAGTTTCTATTAAAAAATTTAATTTTTAAATTTTATCATCGAAGCAAATAATGCAACGTGCCATTTTACGTCCCGTGAAAAATGCGAGGAACGTCGTAACGCTGTTTTTTTTTTATTTTTATTACAATCGATATTTAATTTAGCTAAATTGAATATCGTCTGCTTAACGGCCTGTTTATTTAACAACATTCGATAATTTATTATTAGATGATAATTATATGACGGATGACAGTTTCGAGGAAATTTATTAGCACTAAATTCGCACAAATCATGGACAGATTTTATTATTGAAATTAATTATGATCAACATTCATAAATTTAAATTGTAACGGCAATTTTATTATATACGTACATCGTCAACGAAATTAATAATTTATTAGCGATGTGCTAATTAATTAATCAGTCTATGTCAAAAAATTGAACAACAGGCACAGGCAGCCTTTTTCGTCGCTCGCAAAATTGGATTATTTTTTTCAGAATATAAACTACATTAAAATTTCTGTATAAATTCTATAATTATGAGACAATCGCATTGGAATCACAAACACAGATTTATGATTCAGCGAAATTAATAATTTAGTAAAGACGCGCTAATAAATTAATGAGAGAACGTTAAAAAATTGAACAACAGGCAGAGTACATTTTCGGCGGCCGCAAAATTGCATTATTTTTGAAGAATGTAAAATATATAACAGCTGACACAATCCTTTTTCAGTGACAAAATTGTATTATATAAAGTGTAATAATAAATCTATTAAAATTTCTGTGTAAATTCTATGATTATGAGAGAATCGAATTGCGATCACAAACACAAGCCTATGATTTAGCGAAATTAATAATTTAGTAAAGGCGCACTAATAAATTTATCAGAGTACGTCAAACAAATTGAACAACCGGCAGGGCACTTTTTTGGCGGGCACAAAATTGCATTATTTTTTAAGAATGTAAAATATATAACAGCTGACACAATCCTTTTTCAGCGACAAAATTGTATTATACAAAGTGTAATAATTAATCTATTAAAATTTTTGGTTAAATTCTATAATTACGAAAGAATCGAATTGGAATTACAAACACAAACTTACGATTTGGCGCAAATTTTAATTTTTAATTGCCAGTTTCTGTGTATTTTTTATTTAGTTATAAAAACGCAAAATATCCAATAATAATTAAAAACTAATACGAAATAGTCAAAAAAATAAATAACAGCTGACACGTAAAAAGCTCTAAATTTTATGTTGACACTATGTGATTTAACAAAATATGAGACAGCCTGAATATAATTGAGATAATTAACTAATCATATAGTGTGTAACATTGCACTTATATGCAAAAATTTCAACAACAACAACGATCAATATATCAAAATTGAAGTACAGTATTAGATGTTGCACATTTGGCGGTAGCTTAGAATGATTGTAATTTGGCGTCGATGACTGGATGGATAATTTGATGCGCAAAAACGCTATCTGCATATAAAAGAATAAGAGAAAACGCGCTGTATTATATATTTTTTTTTCGTGGAGTTTTTTTAAGAGGAGGTGGAGAGTAAGAGACGAGTTAACGTGCTTTATGTTTTATTTAACAACTGTCTATGTGTGTGGTCTTACGGCACGCGATATACTACTGAACTCGAAGCTCAATGTTGATTTAGTCGTCGACTTTATACTTCTGCATGCACACACACATACACACGTACACACATATACACATATACACTCTCATACACACACACACACAACACACAACACACACATACATGTACAACATCGTTCCTTCTTCATTCGTTTCGATAAAATGCTTCCTAAACACCCGACCGTAATTACGCTCCAATTGGAAAATTAATAATTATTATATCTGCTGTTCGGTGGATGATGAAAATGCAACGAAATTGATTAAGTCGTTTGGTTGCTGGTGCTGGTTGCTTGCTTGCGTTGCGTTTATCAAGCGGCGAAATTGGAAATTCTCTAGGCGGTTGTGCCGTTGCTGTGTAGTACGTATTAAACATTTTTATCGATTGTTTTTAATGCAATCTCACGCAATATTGATGAACGTTTTTCAAACTAATAATATATCAATTATGTGCATTTATTGCACATACTGTATATTTATATGCAATTTTCTAATCATTAAAAATATTAGGTAGCTTTTTTACCAAACAAAGATTACTTTCGCTATGTAAGTACACATACGTAAATTGGCCGTGCTTGATTAACATTTTTTCTTCTTCTTCATTTTAGCGCACAACATACGTGTAGATATATCAAAGTGGCAACAATGCAACACACATTTATAAATAATTCAACAAGTTGTCATTAATATTAATTGAAATTCAGCACAATATTTGTGGAAATTATGTACATTTTTATTCTAGCCAACAATGAACCCATTTAAATTCGAGAAAAAATCGAAAGTGTGCGAACTTACACCATTACACAATTAGATTAATTAATTAGCTGGACGGCGTTGCCAATTTCTATCAAAAAATTAACATTATGAATCTAGTAACGTAACTTATTTACTTTACGATGTAGCATTTTCATTTACAACATGCGTTTCCATATTTTTTTAACGAAAAAGAAATAGGTATATGAAACGAACTACAAACAACATTATTCCTCCACTCGTAAAAAGCGTTTTTAGCGATTTTTTCTGAAAAATTAATTCGTCGCAGGCATGCGATGTTTACTCCAATCTCCCATCGAATTAGGTATGTTAGAAATATGAAAATTTAATTCCATTTACGAAGGAGGAACGACGAACGGCTCCGTTTTCGCATCGAACCATCGAATCGATCGTTCGCTTTCAGAGCCCGCTCGCTGATATGTGTACGTGTGCGAATTAATCGATTCGATAATTTAATTTCGCATTGTCTGCCCCCGTGCAGTTTCCTGGGCCCACCACGAATTCCACCCGTGACTCATGCGCCTGAATTTCGGGTCGGGTCGCGCGCTGGACACACAAAAAAACGCAAGACGGAGCGCGCTGCTGCATGTATACTATATACATATATGTGTGTGTGTGTTTGTATGTGTATGTATAAAAACCCATCATTTAATTTTATGACTTGAGGGCACCTACACTAATGTTATATATCGAAGATGATGGCTTAATTTTTACGGTTGCTGCTCGAACTCCTTCGTTTAGACGTTTTTTTTATATGTGTGTATATATGTACGCATATCGTTGTTGCCGGAGAGTCAACGCAACTTGTCGATGTTGTTTTGCTTGTTCGGACATGCTTTTATATATACACACACACACACACACACAACAAAACAGTTGCTAAGCGTTTAATAAATACAGGGTGGCAGTATAATAACATTCGTTTGATTAGTGCTCGAATCGCGATAAAACATCAACGAATTAGTCTCATTACTTAAATTAACACAAGTTTTATTTTAATTGATGTTATACTATCAAGGTTTTTTTTGTATAATACTTATGAAGTGGGCTGCCAAAAAAATAAAATAAAAATTTAGATAAAAACGCAATAATCAATACCTACATAGTATTCTGATTAAGTTTAATCAAATTTCTTAATTAGCTACCAATGATTATAATTATTAAAATTATTGTTATTTATTTAATTGTCGTGTAATTTAAATTGGCTATTTTTTTGCTTAGCAAGTAATGAGAATGATAAATAACAAGAATAATAATTAAATAAAAACACTTGGTTTTAGTTCACTTATAGATTATTTTCAAATTAAATTTATTCTTGTTATTTTTATGATAATAAAAGTTCACCAAGGGGTAGCAACTAATATTTTAAACTTTATTAATTTTTCTGACCGAATGATACGTCATAGAGAGTAGCAAACAAATTTTTCGTATGAATAAGTTAATTGAAATTTAGCGTTAAAATGGTTTGTTTTAGTGGTGTTGATATCAAAGCGAGCATGTGTGGTGTGTTGCCTAAGTTGAATTCAATACCACTTTTTATTGATGGTTTACATAATGATTGAATGCGTATTTGACACCTGATAGGTGAGGTTATTATAGGTTATTTCGCTTTTAATTCCATTCTGTTGTAACAAAACCACAAACTCGCCGTTGAAAATTGAGGAAACTGATAGTTTAGATGTTAATTTGACACTTGATCAGTTCATTGATTATGTTTTATTAGAATTCATATTAGATTTGATGCGTGCTGACTGGGATTTTTTTTCATTCGAGGGAACTAATTGACGGGTGAAGTGGAGTTTGAACGTAGCGGGTAGAGAACCGACGACGACGACGACGACTCGCGCGCCTATTCTCTTCTTCTTCTTCGTCTTTTCGTTTCTTTATGTGTGTGTGCGTGTCGCGCAGATGCTGTTGTTTTATTTATAAAATTTCACACGTTTTAGGTTAGGTTTTGTGGGTAATATGTCATTCGGTAATTCATGTACAATTTGGAAGATGAAAAATGAATGGAGGCCTGTCATCGCTCACAAGCAAATAATATAAAAACTGTTTATACACGCGCGCGCGCTGGGAAATGATTCCCATGATACGTTAGATATTTAATATTTTTGCCGTGTGACGTAATTACCGGATCACCTACTACTACTACCAACCAGACACATTCACGTTTGATCAAATCCAAATGCGACCAGCGGCGAATTTCGTACCAAATAATAGAATATCGCTCGTAGACGTGAAAAAATTAGATTAGTATGTAATTAATTTATTTTAATACATTTCTATCAATCATATATTATCATAACGTCGTTACGGAATTTTGATTGGACGACGGCTACGGCAGCGCGCATTTTTCCCCGCAACCGATGCATAATAATTTCTCGAAAAAGCAAAATTGGATTTTCGAGTCGCCTTTAAGGCAACACAACAACAGCCACAACACACCACACAACCATTTTCGTTCAAATTAATAACAAAATCCAATCAACAACATCATCATCATCATCAAAACGTCAACTTTCTCCCATTTATGCTAATTTAGAGTGTTCTCGTCGCTTTATGGCTAAACTATACATTTACTAGCTAATTTACAATACGATTTTCGGCGGTAAATTTAAATTAGCGTCACTTGATCGATCGTTAATTAACTAGCAACAGTGTTTGAATAAACAGTGACTTGATTTTCGAAATTAGAATCAAATTGTTTGTCGTTTTACTATATTTTTAGAATAAACTTTTGTGCGATTGCGTTAAATGACAATAAAATCGAATTTATTATACGATTCTTGACAGTATATTTCATTAACATTGCTTAATCAATAATTAATTAAAGTTGTTGTCATTAATGATAGCATTTGACAATTTAAATTAACATAAAAGATATCGTATTTGGTCTTTTATGCATAAAATTTCGTTCAACTGTTTTAGATGATAAAAAGTTTCATTTACGTTACCTAAAACTTATTTTTTAACATTATTACTTATATTTAATTAATATCACTTAAAACAATATTAAACAATGACTTAATTTTCAATAAAAGACTACTTTATTTTTTAGCATCTAATAGAAATACATAATCTTTTTACAATTAAGTTTTATCAATATCTATTAAATAATAAGTAATGATTTTGATTGTGATTTGATTTTGGATGCCAAATTAAATTATTATCATCAATAGTACGTTGGCAAGCTAAATTGAATGAAAGAATATATCGTGTAACATAAATTGGGCCCTTAACTGTGACTGAAGCATATTTTTAGAACAAATTTTTGTACGACATAATTAACAATAGGATTTTCAGCGGTTAATTGAAAGTTAATTGAAACGCATCAATGTTAGAATAAACAGTGACTCGATTTCGGATGGAAGATGTAAATTGTTGGCATGAATGGTACCATTTAACTTAAATTAGGATGAATGGTATCGTGTAACCGTAATTTGTCTCTTAGCTCCGAATATTTTTAGAATAAATTTTGTGCGCGGCATGTTGGTAAATAATAAAAATTCAGATCTGCCTGCCTGATAGCGCTTTTTGTGCGCGCGCGGTATCATGTGGCCTAAAACGTTGTGTTATCGTTTAACTCGCATTTGTGCGATAAAAATGATTTTTTGGTTATGGTATGCGCGCGTTGTGTGAAGCCCCGTACGGCCATCAGAGTTTGATCATTTCTGTAGATCCGTCAGATGAACACAATTCATCAGCAAGTGCCGTGGGTAGCTGCACACACACATACACATACATATACACACACATACACACATACACACATCCACACATACACATAACCTCATCGTATTCATTCATATCGTCGTGAAACGACTTGGGTGGTCTGCGCGCTTTGACTTTTTAAACATTCTCTTCATCTTACTTACTCCTTTTAACTGCATCTTCGTTCACATTACAATCATTTAACGCCGCGCACCAACGTCGCTCCTTTTCTCCTCGTCACAATATCACAATTATTGTTATTATTATTGTTAAACATACAGGCGCTTTTTTCATTGTTGCGTATTACATTAATATTCAAATTTTCGATCATTGTTTCTACGATTAATATTATTTTCGTGTGTGCGCACATATAATAAAATAATCGATTAGGAGGATTTTTAACCATCTGGCCGAGCAGGAAAAAAACGATGCTGTCCTCGGGCGGTCAACTATCAACCAGAAAATTGTGAATTTCGTTGATGATGATCATCGCCCCATATAATCATCATCACGATAATAAAAACGCTCACTTTGTTTTTTTTTATCGTTAGTTATTTAACGAGACGACATCAAAATTGCGATACAGGCATTTCATATTTTTGCACTTTATTCACAATCTAGGCAACACAACAAGCATTCAATTTGCGATGAGTATTTTCAATAAAATTTTCAGAGTTAAACATTATTGTAAACGTTTTTGATTATTCTTATATCAATAGAATACAGCGGGGCAAAATGAAATTGTAGTCACATATGGCCTAATTTGCATAGCCGGCAATTTTTTGCATGAATTACTAAACATTTGTTATTATTACATTGCTGAAAAAAATCTTTATTGAATATTACGCGCAATAATTTCCATCATTACGATGTTTAAAAAGTGTTTATTCGCAATTTTGCGAGGAAGTCATAAACTATACTTAACCTACATGTTATAATTTTCACGAACTTGAAAAAAAAGGCGCTCGCATACACATACATACACACACACACACACACACACAACACAACAAGCTGAATAAAGCATTTGGTATGAAATGCAAAGCGCGCACATGTTTTCGTAAAACGCTGATGCGTTTTGACGTCGAAAACGGTTATTAATGATATTTTTCATGTTTATAATTAGACGTAATTATTGAATTATAAGGTAGGTTACACATGTGCGTCGAATTACCTGTTTAGAAAAATGCACATCGAAAATCATACGCTACCTGGTAGCGAGTATCATTCGTCTTGACTCACCTACGACTTTGCTCAAATTGCGTTTCGTTCGCGCTTGGCCAAAGAAGAGAACGACGACGAAAAAGAAGCGAACATAAAAAACGTTTGCAACATAGTTGCGCTGGCTCTTATTCATGCAACGCGCACGCTTTTTTTTCTTCTTCATGTTGCAGATGTGATATAAAAGTGACGCGTTTATGTCACGACGAAGAAGGACCTCACACCTTTAATATCTAAATCGTAAAAAACGGTGGAAGAATGCGCGCCGAGAATTATAGCACAGAGTGTGAACGAATACATGGCACAAATGCGAGCAAAATCATCGTTTTCTACAAATTATTCACCACATTAGCGGAAACAACTTTAACTTTTATTAAAAATCTACTCGTAATTTTGCAATCGCAAGAAAATCAAATAATTTATTCAATACCACAACATTTTTATTAAAACAAATGCGATGACATGCTCGATTTTTTAACATTTCATGTTTTCTCACCACTAAATTTTTTGTTTTATTATTTAGTGGTGCCACTCTGTATATAATAATTGAAATATCTGCAACAATATTGAACAATTTTATGCGGTATCATCTTTTTCTACCTACAAGTTGTTTACCGCATTAGTGGGAATTTCCGTTACATTCGCAAGAAAATCTAATTTTATAAATAGTCATTCATATTTTCTTATTAAAATATATTTTTTAGTTTTTTGAATTAAAATGATGTTTGCAATTTAGATATAAAAGCTTTCAATTTTTATCAAATTGTTCCATCCAAATCTTGTTTTGTGTTGTTACTCGATCAATCAATTCTCTACTCTATTTAATGCAAATAATATTGTTGAAGTTTTTATACGATATCAATCGTATTCAATAAATGATTCAACTTTAGTTTTAATAAAAATTTACGTATACTCGTACCTAATTATCAGCCTACTCGCAAAAAATAAATTATCTATTTATTCGCTTCTGCAACATTTTAAATAAAATTGTGATCATGTAGGTGGTAAAAATTTTAGTATATTTCATATATTTATTAGTTTTTGAAGTAAAAAAATATTCAAAATATTTAATAATATTAAATATATTGGTATAGCACTCTTTTGGCAGGTGGATTCTTCATTTTTTCTAGTAGGGTCACTGTGAACGTTTCATTTTCTATAAAAAAAATTATCTACCGCGTTAACAGAAACAATTTTTGTTTTATTATAAATATTCTTGCAATTTTCGTTAGAATTGCAAGTAAATCAATTTATTTACTTAATACCACAACATTTTGATAAAATGTTCCATTTTTTTAACATTTAATATCTTCTCACTAACTGCTTTTAGTTTTTAAAATTAACATAATATTTTGAAATCTTTTAGCACACTTTTTGTATGTCGATTCTTAAATTTTTCTTATGGGGTCACTGTAAACGTATCATTTTCTATAAAAAATTATCCACCGTTTTAACAGAAACAATTTTAGTTTTATATACTTGTAATTTACATTAGAATTGCAAAAAAAATCAAATTATTTACTTAATACCACAACATCCTGATAAAAATTAGTTTAAAGAATTTAACAAAAAATTATTAATGAATAAAACACTTGGTTGATTCACAATAATTCACAATAATTAATAACCATGTGTTTTATTCATTAATAATTTTTTGTTAAATTATTTAAACTAATTACTAACATGGTTCATTAAGTGAATGCAACGGATTTCTTACAATTTATCCTGATAAAATGTTGAATTTTTTAACTTTTCATATCTTCTCACACTAACTACTACATACTAGTTTTTCTTATAATTGACATAATATTTTTAAAGCATTTGTGTATCATTCGATTATTTGCTTTCTATAATACCTACAACCTACACATTTTGATTAATATTGCAATTGCAATTCGAAAAATAATCAGCAACAATGTTGAAATTTTAATGCGATTTATGACGCCACGCTGTATAAACCTTTGCATACATTTACATACTTTTTGCAACAATCGTAAAAATCCACCACCCCTCCCCCATCCATTTTGCGATGAATAAAAAAATGCGTGCGCCGCAATTCTTGCCGATTTTCAGCCAATGCAAGAAAAGCGAGCGAGCCGGGGAGCGAGCAGCGCATCAAGATCGCGATGATTTACTACAGCGTTGCCCATAAAAATCCCAATAAGCACAGTTAGCTTTTAATTGGTAGTGGAGAATTTTTGTGAGAATGATATTATTTACTAATTCACATAATCATAATAATAAAACTGTCGTTTATATATGAAACGAACGAGAGAGTGAGTGAGCGAGCGAAAAAGATGAAAAAAAAAACGGCGCAACGTTTCATTATGAAATCGCTGCTCTTTTATTTATTATATATTATTATATTATAACGAAGAAGGAGAAAAAAAATGCCTTCCGTGCGTTGTTGTTGTTGATGTTGTTGTTGTTGTGTAGTTTGTTCGTGTAGGTGGCGCGATTTTGCGTAACGAAAAGGCAGCGAAATTAATTCATTAATAACGTTCGTTCGTTCGCCTGTTTCATTTTCTATTCACTCGCCGTTGTCGATTTAAATCGCTGATAAATGAAATGAAATAAATGTTTAAATAATTATGATAACTGTCGACGATGTAGTTATTTATTAATGGAAACATATGTTTGTTGTTTAAAAATGGGCGTATTTCGTTAATTAATTATGCATGATTGGTTGCATATTATGAATGTATTAGCGGCATGCCATTCGATGCGCTGATTGTGCATATTGAGTTGCATACAATTAATTAATTAATTAATTATTTACGTTTTTCGACCAAATTCACACCAAATTTATTCGAGTAGATAATTATTGCATTGTCGCTGGCTTGGCACAATGAACGATGTTAACTTTACAAAAAAAAAAACAATTTGTAACAGTAGCAGTAGCGCAGTAAATAAATTTCTTTTATTTTACGTATTCTGTCGTGAGTGTCATGCGATTTCCGTTTCATTCGCGCGGAGATTTCGGGAGAGAAATGATAATATTAACATAATTCGTGTGGGATTTCAAAAAGGCCACACTACATGTGTCATCTCCACCAGGATAGATAGATAAATAGAAGAGCGGCGGAAAAAAAAGCGCGTGCTGGCCAGATTAGTATTATAGGAAAAAAAGCATACTACACAGAAGGCAGGCAGAGAGCGCGGCCGCCAGCATGCTTTTTTTAAACAGCGCCCGTTTAACATTACGTCTCTTTTTTTTCTCCACCAAAGTGAAACTATGTCAACCACTCATAAAACGCTTAAAACGTGCGTTTGTTATATTTTTATACAACTCTATTTAAAGTAGCGAGATGCTATAATACATACGCGACGCGAACGTGTATGTGGCAGGCGGAAATTGTTCGCTTACAAACAACCACCCTGTATACCTATATATATTTTTATTTTGTTAGAAATCAAAGCACACTTAAATATAATGTTCCTAAAATGCAATAAATATTTTAGCAATTTATTGTACAATAATTTTTTGTAATTATATTGCTAAAACTATTATATAGTGTTTTTGTTGAAATTTTTGCAAACCACCCTGTATGTATTAGTGTTGCATTAATATTGAATTGTTTTTGTTGGAAATTAAAGCACACTTATAATTTTCCTAAAAAACAATAAATATTTTAGCGATTTATTGTATTTTTTCTTATATTGCTAAAACTATTAAATATCCAGAGTTTTCGTTGAAATTTTTGCCAACCACTCTGTATATATTAGTATTACATTAATAATGAATTGTTTTTGCTAAAAATCAAAGCACACTTATAACTCTAGTTTTCCTAAAAAACAATAAATATTTTAGTGATTTATTGTATTTTTTTGTTATATTGCTTAAACTATTAAATATCAACGAAGTATTTGTTGAATTTGTTTTTTTAGATTTCTAACCAACCTTCAATGTTATGGTGATAACAATGATTAATGCTTAGAATACTATTTTCTTTCTTCTAATCTTCTTGTCTTCTAATAATCTTCTAATTTTCTAGAAAATCAATCTTCTTGTTTGTTTGTTAGATACTTATTATTTCCATTGAGATTTAGATTTACTTAAATTGTGTAAAAAAAGCTATGCATTGATATTTTAATTCCCATACAAGCATCTTGTTTTTATTTTTAGTAAAATTCTTAAAATGTGATATATGTTAGGTAGTTTACAAAGTTTGAGCATTACGTTATGGCAAAAAATAATAAGAAAAATCTGTTATTTATAACGTTTTTATATTTTCGTAGAAGTTTCAGATGTTTTTTATTATCACCATTTTTTGAAGCTGGAGGAGAAACGTAGTAAATCAGAATTAAATTTATTATTTCCATAAATTATGTTAGTAAAACATTATCTATTGTAATTAATTTTTAAGACATTTCTAAAACTTTCTCGAAAATAGATACTAGTTGTAGTACTTGCATCAAGAAGTGAAACAAGTAAATAAAAAAAAAACTAAATAAAAATTGCCGATATTATTTAGTAAACATTTTGATGGTCGGGCGCGCCACTGGCTCGCAAACAACGCCAATGTGTGAATGAATCAAAAGCAAGTGCACGAGCGGAGCAACGCAAAAAAATCAACATCAATAAATTGCTATAAATATTGTTTTCCTAGTTAGGTGTGCGGTCCGAATGTTTAGTCGTTTGCCAGCACCAAACGCACACACATACATTCATACATTTATACATACACACATACACACATAGACACATGCACACACACTCGCGTATATTATGATTTCGATTAGTCGCTAATAAAAAGGGGGCGCGCGCATTTCCGACGCAGAGCGCTCGTGCAACAAACGGGCTACAAGCCGGAGCGCATTGCCGCTTTTTTCGCGCTCGATTAGATTTCGCTCTCGCGCGATGTAACGTGGGTGGTCCGCATCGCGCGACGACGTCGGCCACGGCGCGCGCTCCATGCAACGTTGGTTGCATATCTGTAGTGTACGCGAACGGTGCGCGACCGGCTGCGACCGCGCGCACTACTCTCGTCCGTCCGTCCCGCTGCAGCACTCGCCGCTGACGTCGTCGGTCGCAACGTGCGCTGCGTGTTGATGTTTTACGATGCATTATATTTTATGTTTGCAAATTGACGTTTTTAATGGGCGGTAATAAGTCTTTCGCTGATTGAAAATGTGTATTTTTGGTGATGGTTATGATCGATCGTAAATTACGATCGAAATTTTTCAACAAAAACGATCGATTTGCTTTTTCGCGCAACCAACATTTCTACGCAATTCGTCATTCGACTAAATAATGCACATTTTATTAGGAACATCCGCAAAAATCTCGCTAATCAAACTTCGATCTACTAATGAAATATGCAACGTTTCGCAAAGTATTATTTATTATTTATTATTTAGACGCATTTTCAAAGGAAAAGTGTAAGTGATATCGATTTTAAAGCTTCTTCACAAACTTAAAATAAATATAGGTAATACGATAATTTGTTCTAAAATGTTTTCCCGCGGAAAATACGCCTAAACAATGAATAATAAACTTCAAAACATTGCATTTTTTAATCTAAAATAATATCGTATAGTTTTATATTTAGGGTCTTATACAAAACAAAGTTAAAAAATTGATTTGTGGAAATGCATAGATAAATAATAAGATCCGAAATATTGAATAATTGAAGTTTGATTGTTGAGTCTAGTGACGCTAAATCTTTTTCCTACCACCGCACACTCTTCATATGTACTACTACTCATTTTTGTATTTGACAGCAAACTAACAACAATTTTCCCGTATTGCAATATATAACTAGTGAAAATTGCCCGATTAAATATTATTTTATTCATTTGTGTATACGTTTTCATAGCGTAGCGCGGCTCAACTGTTGCAATTCATACACAACAACATAGTAAATCAACACAAGTTATGTTTATTATGATTTGCAGTTTTTGGAGGGCGCAATTTAAAAATTCCGCGACGCTAAACTGCTCAGCATAGTAAATTTATGTAATTTTACCAATTTTTCAAGTCAAGTTTTCTATACTTCAACAAAATAAAATTAATTACGCCCGTATTCTATTTATTATTATAATTAATTAATGAATAATTACAACACGTAATTTTCTCATATTTTATTGTTGTAAAAATTGTCGTAAAGGTAAATAAACTATAATAATTTTTTTAGTGTGTGTGAACAGATGAAATTAATAACTGTTGGCTAAATGTAATTATAATCATTACAAAAGTAAACCGCGCAATTAAAGTTAGCAAAAAAGATCACATTTTTTTGGCGATGTGGGCAACCCAATTTACACAATTCATCTATACGGCGGCGGTGTCGGTATTATTAATAATAAATAATTAATCGAAATTGACGTGTAGTAAATCTAACCTCAAATTTTTAATTACTTTATTATAAGACAATACTATAACTATAAAATTCCTAATTTCTAAATAATTATCGCAATTAAGCTACAATTATTAATTGCAACAAGCGAGAAAAATTTATTTTATTCGAGCTGCTATAAATCAATTAGACAATTATTTATTAGTTTGACTTTTACGCTAAAAATGAAGGAAAGAAAAATGCAATCCGAATGTGTCAATAATAAATTCATATCTATTACAATTAATATATAAATAAATGTATACGTTTTCGTTAAATAAAACAATATATAAAGGTTAATTATCTGGAAAATTAAATTAAATTGATGAGGACGATAATGAAATGATGGGAGAGAGAAAAATGAGCAGCCGCCGCATGTCGAACATAAAAAAAATGCAAATCTTATCATTATTATTATTACAATTAATTAATTTAACGTTTTATTGGTTTCAATTACGGCTGCAGTAGAAGTAGTTGAAGGAAAAAAAATGATGATTATTATTTATACGCACATAATTAATAAATTAATTAATCGGTGAATCGAATCGGAAAGAATGTAAGGCAGCTGTGCGAAAAACAATCGAACGAAGCAAATGCATGTTATTAGGAAATTGATTTCGATTAAACGCGCGCATAATTATTCAACTAATGATAGTGTTTTCTTCGCCCGCCGTTTAGACACTCCATCAATACAATGCAAACCGAAATTTCTTGCCCAACAATTAGTAAATAGTCGAAAATATCAAAATTCATTGCAAGGAAGCAATTAAAATAACTAAAATGTAAAAAATCATCGTGCACAAAACGCGCGCTACACAATTTAACAAGAAAAAAAAAGAGAATAAATCAATAACACCTAATTTTCCATTTCATTTCCGTTTACGAGAAAATCCATTACGGGCGCGCGCGCGCTTCGCTTTTGTTTCGCTCCATCGTCGCCTTTTTTTCCTTTCCTTTCCATCCAGCAACGCGCTGTTTTTCCCCATTGCGCCAAACAATTCGTTGAAAGGATTTTTAGTATAGTATATGGATGTGGAGGGAAGCAGGAGAGGAGAAAAAAAAATGTGCGACGACGCATCGAATGTGCGCCGCCGTCGGCACCCCATGCGCGCACGAGGGGTGAAATAATTTGATCTACGATTGGTGGCGATGATGCAATGAAAGCGAAACGGTTGTTTAAATAACTCGTCGTCGATTAAATGTGTGTGTGTGTTTTTTTTGCTGCTGTAGCTGCTGTTGTTGCCGCTCTATGGGATTTAGTTACACCCATTATGGGATGTAATAATAAACACCCCTTAGGCGTTTAGGGTTTTTAGTGAGGTAGTTGAGGTTATGTATTACAATGTGTTACTGTCGCATTAAATAAAAAAAAACCGGGTTGTATGCAGCCCGATTTAATTGATTTCGTACATGAAAACGCTTTGAATGCGCTTTGATTTATTGCTGGTTAGGCAACACAAACAACACACCGGGCCATGTTTACACTACACAAATACACAAAATGATTACCTAGCTAGCAATAGTAGGTCTAGTTTCGGAGTGCAGCATTCCATTGTCAATTAGCAAATCATCATTTCAACATTTTTAACGAGCCAAATTACAATCATTCGTCCGAGTTTTGGAATAAATTAAATGGCAAAAAATGACGGCGGACGCAGCACCACACTGCCACGCGGGGCACATTTGCAGAGAAAAAAAATCCCGAAAACGAGCAGCTAAAAAATGGGCATCTAATTATCGATTCATTCGTCTGTTTAAAATTTCTTGTTTGTTGTTAATGGTAATGATGATGATGATGGGAACACACAACGACACAAACTCGAAAATTGCATGTTATTTTGCGACGACGAACGAGCGCGCGCGCGTACTTTTTTTATTATATACAAACACAGCGGCGTCGCTCGCAAAATTAATCTCCTCAAGCCTAGAAATTAATATCTATGCAATAATGTCTTACATTAATTTCAATAAAATTTTTCTAAATCAATAATAAATATGGCAAATTGGTATAGAAAGACAATGGTTAGTGTTGATTATTCGCCGAGTGAAAATCCGTACCCGAGAAAATTTATAATTTTATGATTACAGTGGAAACTAGATATATGAGCGTATCAAAATCCAACTTTTTTAGATACGAGTTAAAACAAATACCAAGCTGAATTACGAGATACCAGCGATAATTCGAGAAGTTTTTGCGTCCAGCAATAAAATTGCTGCATTATTAATTAATAATGTATCTCGTTTGAGTTACGAGTTGGATTGAGTGATGTGGCCGGTCTTGGAACGAATTAATCTCCTATCTGAAGGTACCACTGTATATTTTAGGTAACAAATTTTGCAATTGTGAGATTATTATATTAGAATAAACATCTCCACTCATATTAGGATAAATTCGATATAGTGGTATCTTGAGATAAGAGTTTCATTCATTCCCTGTGCTACTATTTTATCAACCGATGCAGAAATTTCTCGAATTAAGTTAAATTCGGTCTTACACCTATCTAAAGATACTACTGTATATTTTAGGTAACAATACTCCACAATTCAGAGATTATTATATTAGAATAAACATCTCAACTTATATTCCGATAAGTTCGAGATAGTTGTACCTTAAGATACGAATTTAATTCGTTCCATCAGCCACGATTTTATCGCCCGATGCGGAAATTTCTCGAATTACAACTAGTATTTTGGAATTTAGTTCGGTTCTCAAACAGAATATTAGTCGTATCTCAAAAAACTTGTATTTTAAACCGCTCCTAACTCCAAGTTGCACTGTATTTTATACCAATTTATAAAGTTTGAGCAGGCTTCTGGACACAGTTAAAAATGA
Source organism: Adinopsis sp. GC000173 (assembly GCA_030264715.1). Classification (NCBI taxonomy): domain Eukaryota; kingdom Metazoa; phylum Arthropoda; class Insecta; order Coleoptera; family Staphylinidae; genus Adinopsis; species Adinopsis sp. GC000173. The sequence continues at coordinate 140,126 of JARJDW010018573.1, read as the reverse complement.
ATATATCCTGGAGCCGCCGCTGTGTTTGTAATAATATTTAGTTTGGTGTTAGAAATTCTTGCTAATTCTGTGATTTTCCTCAATAATATAATATAATAAAGAAATCAGAATTGAATACGGCACTGCATTTCTAATATACTAATTGCATAAAATTTGAAACGAAATTAGAGAATTACATGTTAGTTAGCAATAATAAGTACATAATTATATATGTTCGTTAATAATACTCCGTCTTTAAATATCTCACGGTGAAAACAAATAAACTATGCAATTTTATTTCAAACATCGAATGTGAATTAATTTGTAAATGTATCGACTAGCGTTCGGTGTTGTTGATAAAATATGACGGCGTAATTTTTAGCATGCGCGACGCCACTGGTGGTATAAATCGTGTTTTTTACATTATGAATGTGTGCAAAATGCACGCTCTGCGCCAAAACGCATATAAATCTTTTCTTCAAGCGAGTGAATTAAAGCGTTCGCACTGTGCTGTGCCGGGGAGCGCGCGCGTTTATACGAAAAACGACTTAGAGTAAAGGATTCTAATTTTGTAATTAAACGCTACTGGCTTTTGTTTGTATGTGTGTATATGTATGTATATGTGTGTGTATGTTATATATATATATATATTTACGTGTGTGTGTGTGTGTGCAATTTATAATTCTGGTAATTAGTCGTTGTTAGGTTATATATTTATACTCAGAAATGGGTTGTATTTGTGCGGTAATTAACGCATTCTATTTTTACGAAATAAAAAAACACGCCGTGTTTTGTAGTATGTGTGCATTTTTATCGTCATTTCTTTTATTTCCATTTTATGCGCTTAATTAATATTGCGCTGCTGCTTAAATGCGATTTTACAATTTGAAAGTTGTGCTATGCTATTGTTGTTGCTGTTGTTGGTTTTTCTTTGCATTCGTAGAATTCGATGCGTTTCTAGCCTCAAATTGATTATTTCTTTTTTTTCTCCATTTCATTTCTATTAATAGCAACCAGCAACAGCAGCAGCATATACGCGCATTTTTCACATTGTGATAAATTCCATAACGATATGCAAACGACAAGGTGCTGATTAATTATTTCGCTAGGCTGCGCCTACATTAGCCGTAATTAAAAACGGCACCCGTTTTGTTGCGCGTGCATTATGTGTTGCCTATGCTCTTTCTTCTTTTTCTTCTTCTTCTTTTCATTTTTTTCATCTTCTTTCTAAGAAACTTTATTTTCCCATAAAATTTTATTATATTTCAATCTCCCAGCGATAATTTAACGCTCAATTTCATACAAATCAAAAATTTATTTACATTAATGAATACAAGAATGCAATTTTGTTTTGTTAATTATTTTAGAATAAATCATTTGCGTTTATTAGCCAGCGATCAATTGGAAAAAAATGATTGTTTTTTGTGTGCACACGCGGACGGTTCGCGAGTGAGAAAATATTCATTTCACGTACCTATGGAATAATAAAAGCGCACCGGCGCAAATTATCGCCACTTCCTCGTTTTAATCATCATTTTACGAACGCATAAATTTAATCGAATTAATAATAAAATATTTAGCATGATAATTAAAGCGACGACTTGGTTGCGGTTCGTGTGTTTGTGCGCTTGTACGCTTGTACTTGTTGTTCGCGACGACGCAAATTAAGCCGAAAAATGCAATTAATTTTATCATTTAACAACACCAATAATCATTCTGCAGTGTAAGCTCTTTAATCCGCACCTAAGTCGTTTATAATCCTATTTAGCAAAACAGCAAACGCTACCGACTTTAATTTTCACATATTCAAACTAGATTTTCGATTAAATCTTACGATATATCATTTTTGTCGTGCAAATGTTGAATGTTTGATTAGTTATTCGTTAGAAATTTTGGTATAGCACATAAATAGAAGTTTAAATATTCATTTATTTTCTATTTTTTATGTTCACTCCTCTCGATCACAATCTTATTTAATGTTGCTAAAATTGATAAATTAACTTTGTCCAAAATATTTATTCAAAGTTTTAGCAGTAACTATAAATAGGTATATTGCTAAATTCAGTTTTTTACTTAAGCAATGTCGCAATTTTCACATCTCCTCTAGTAAATTTTTAAAGAATTTTCCATAAATAATATGAATGTTAGTAATTTCAGTCATTGATGCTTGAATTTACAGCAACTTATGGGCTTTTTTTTTTGGTTGTATTTCAGTATATTGCCGAGATTTCGATTCAAATCAACGTTGGCGTTGTTTCAAACAGCGATAATTACTCAAAGCCCATCAATGATGATGGATTTGACAATGCAAACAAATGACTATGACACGTAATAACAAGTTTGCAGATTGGTTATGATAGAATGAACAAATTACCTGAACTTGGTCGATCGCTATATCGCGTACAGTAGACCCATGCCGGCCAAAGCATCGGCTGCCCATTCGATGATTGCTGCGTCGATGCCTCTTTGCCGCCGCCGCCACCCGATTGTGCTGCCGTCGTCGTCGCTGCCTTCTCACCGCACGTCGCCGTCGCCTGCTCGATCTTGGTGAGATCGACCGGGCCGCCGTGATGATGGTTCGATGCCGTCGAGGATGGCGCGTCGCCGTCGATGTAGCAGCGCGACGACGGCGACGGTGCGTCCACCACCAACACCTTCTTCGTCGGCTTCGACTTGCGAATGTTGATCGGATCGGTGATGCGGCGGCCGAAATCCGCCTTTAGGATGTTGTCGATCGAGAATTTCAGATTGCCGACGATCGCCGGCTCATTGTTGTTGTCCGTTTTCGGACGAAAGTAGAATGTGGGACTTTGTGGTGAATCGGGCCCGGACGTGTAGGTCGTCTTCTGGCTGACCGGACTCATCGGCGACTCCGATTTCGGACTGTCGAGCGGACTTGATGACGGATCCGACTTGAGCGTCGGATCCAAGCTGTTGGCGATCTTTGAGATGGCATTTAGGTGATTTTCGATGTGCTTGAAGGAGAGATCGCTGGTGCCGGAATCACCGGCACCGCCGCCGCCGCCGCCGCTATTACCACCGCCCAATTGATGCGGACGCTCATTACCGACGCTCAACACTGTATCGTCGCTGCAACAGCTCGCATTGTCCACGTTCAACGGCGAAGCGCGCCCGAAATGATGCTCATCATCGTTGAGCGAATCCATCGACACCGAGTTTTCTTCCAAAGAGGAGCGCGCGCCGCCAAAGTTCACCAGGTTGCTCGTCAACGTTGCCATCATATGCGCTTTTTGGACAATCTCACATCATCACCGCACCAACCGCACAACGCACTGTCAACTGTGAACGCACGGAAACGGAAAAAAAACGCACGCTGCTCGAGAGGAAAAACAACACGGCCGCGCGCTGCCCAAAAATTCGAAAAACGAAATCGATCCAAACACGTCGACTTACTGAACTGGTCTGAACGTTCAGCTGCACCATGGGGCGGAGCATTCAGCTTACGTGCAGGGCTGCACCGTCGCGCCAATCAACGTTGTGGTGGGGGTGACCCCCACCATTGTGCCAGAGTCGGAACGATGACGTTTGGGGCGGCGCACGGCAGCCAATCACTGCAACGACGTGTGTGGTCCGCCAGGTCTTCATTATTATCACCACTTCGCCAATTTAGCTACGGTGCGCGCGAAGAGGGCGCTCCATACCATATTAAAGCGCTACTAAAACATTACCATTTTTTTTCCTCTCGTTCGTTCGGTTCGTTTTTTCGTTGCTGTTGTTGTTTCAACTCCAAACGCCCGCTCGGCTGTTATTTATTTAAATGAAATGAAATGAACACACACCGTGCGCGCATTTTTTTGCTTCTTTCTGCGCGCACACAGTTCACATTAATTAATAAAACAATTGCGGCGCGGCTGCATTTTTCGCAGCGTCATTGCGACGATGGCGATGCTGATGGTGATGATGGTGATGATTGCGCTATGCGCCCGACGACGATGACGACGGCGACGACGACGACGTGCGCCCCCCCGAAAAGTTAATTAATCACATCGTCCGATGCGAATAAGCGCGCCCATTCGGGGAGTTTTCTCACGTTCACGTTTTCATCTCGGCAGCGCTGAAAATTGACTTTTTACGTCAGGCCGTTGAGGCGTAATTTGAAGAAGAGGAAAAAGAAAAAGAAGAAAAAATGTAGCAGCGAAGAAAATATCTGCGCTGCAATGTGCTGTGCGATGTGCTATGCGATGTGCTATGCGTTCCCCTTATTTTACGCGAACGTAAATTTTCTCATTACCATCAAAAAACACGCGCTTTTTTATCACGTCATTCGTTCGTACTCTCAATTAGACGGGCGATGCCTGCCGCCGCTTTTATTTTAATTAATTATTCAAGACATTTTTCGATTTTACCATCCGTCCAATTTTCTAAGCGCGCTGCGCTGATGATTACGCCACCTGTCATTCCACATTCATTATAGGTTAAGTACTCACAACACTCAAGTTCACTTGTCAACGAGCCTGTTCTCGTTTGTAAACAAGAAAAGCGTTCCATTTTAACAGCCACACATTCAGCGACGTATAAATACAGATTCAGATCTGTTGTTGTGTGTTGAAGAGGGAATGGATGCGTGTAAACATCTGCAACTTACTCTGACAACTTATGTCAACTGCTATTTTTTTTCCTTCGATCACAAACTATCCGATCAATTTAACTCTGCTTTTAGATCTATATATACCATACATCTATACTTTGTGCATCTAACTATCTATGTATATTTAATTTAAGGAATGTTAATGCGATTGTTGCGGCGATAAAATAGCTCAACTAAAAAGTAAAATATTCATTAATTGATTAATTAGTGCATTTTTCGAAAATATTCTAATTTAATTAGTTTTATAGAGTTTCATCGATACAAGTTGCTCCATCTATTAACAGGTTTTACAAATAACAGTTTAAAATGGGCAAAGTCTGTGATTGATGCGCCCTCTATCGGATAGCAGCTTAACAATCCACATCAAGTCGAGTTTCAAACCAGCATAGTTTATTTAATAATTTGTTAAATATTAATGCATAAATTACCTTGAAATATTATTTAATGTGTTCGGAACGAATACAAACAAATCTGGTAATTGTTTTCACATCATTTACTCGATGTAATATTGATGTGAAGTTAACGCAATGTCGCATCCTTGTCGCGCTTGGGTTGGGCGAATGTAGGTCGTCTCCTTCCATGCGGCTGCAAGATTTCGAAGCGAAAATGAGTCAGTAGACGAGTAGCAAAGCAACAAAACGCGTACCCGTCTACCTTCTTCACATAACCTTGACTTTAGGCTATGTGCAAAAAAGTATCAACGTAAAAAGCGATGAGTTCGCGTTGATAGACCGTGTATATAACAACAGTTAACACCTCATCTAAACTAACAAAACATGTGTGATATTAATTTAGTTTAAAGAAATGCTAGTGATAATAAGAAGAAGGGGAAAAATGTGAACAACATCTGATGCAGCAGCATCTAATAAGGTTAAGCTGAATTTAAATATAGTATATAGGAATATTATGTAATTATTTTTATTTCAATTATAGATGGAAATGCGAAAGAGCATATTTTTCATTGGATTATTTGTGATTCTGTTCATCTTCTTCGTGAATACGTTGATTTCGTACCAATCGCCGCACCGATATCTCGACACCACCAATGATTTAGGTAACTAACACACAATCGAGACATCAAACATCAAACATGCAGACGGCACACACTCACGCTCGCTCAAATTGCAGGCACGGTCGAAGGCTGGGAATTCAACACATCACGCGATGCGAGCGTCTACGTACTCAGCGACAATGCGACCATCCTCAAGCCGTTGCACTTTTGCGACGCGCCAACCTTCCTTTTGGTGATTGTATGCTCGGCGCCGGCGAACCAACAGCACCGGCAGGCGATACGCGAAACGTGGGGCAGCCAAACGAATCTCTCCGGCCATCCGATCAGCGTCCTCTTTCTGATGGGCGATGCAGCCAATGCCACCGTGCAGCAGGACATCGTCGACGAGAATCGTCGCTACAACGACATCATTCAGGATCATTTTATCGATTCGTACAACAATCTGACGCTCAAGTCGATCGTGATGCTGAAGCTGGTCTCCACCTATTGCATGCAGAATGTCACGTTTCTGATGAAGACCGACGATGATATGTTCTTGAATATGGGGCCGTTGATTAAGATGCTGGAGAAGCGGAATGGAAGCAGCAATGTGCTGGTCGGTAGTCTGATTTGTGGTGCCAAACCGATTAAAGATACTACCAATAAATGGTAAGTTCATTCGAATGCTGCGGGCTAATTACCACCATCGCAAATAACTTTATTAAGATTGATACGCTATCAACTATACTTGGTGGAAAAATTATTCAGTTACATTTTATGATATAATGAGTGCTGAAATGATGTTCATGTCACTTTTTAATTGATTTATGGCGAAAATTGCATTATTGCACAGTACGCTTGAAAGAAAAAAACAAGCAAACTGTATTTTTCCAATGCATCGCCATACATAGCTAGAAATTTAATCGAAATATCACATAAAATTATGCGTCCATGACTTTGTTGACATACCTCTATTTAAACATGTATCACAGAGTTCAAATATTTATCTTTGTTTATTGTCCTATTGTCGTATCGTCGTCAAAAATGCAATAGAACGTTTGCTTTCGGTGCAAGTGCATGGAGGAATGCGCTGACTAATCGTTCCCGCCGTCGAAATCTCGTCAATATTTCATTTGTGTAATTAATCGCTTCATTAATTGGCAATTTGATCAATTGAATAGTAATTTCGAACAATAAAAAATTGATTTCTGTTTTACTGGAAAATGTTTACGGTGCGTTATATTTATTTACATTTAATAATTGATTGCGCATTGTTTATTTGATTATCAGCGTGAAGCGATAGTTGCAAATCAATTTCGGTTAATTTTCGCTCGATTGAATAACACTTTATATTCTATTGAATTTTTTTACGAGAGACTTAATAAGCAAATGAATGTTTATGACGATTAGTGTCGCATGGCAAAAATGAACAAACAAGCTTATCATTTTCCATGCAAAACAATCGTATTGTGATTGAATGCTTATGTAAACAAAACAAAAAATCATTGCTTTTCAAAAAATAGAAAAGAATAATAATAAATAACATAATTTTGTAGTAATTTTATTTCAAGGCTAGTAACGATTGCTTAAAATTATTTCCTGTGCATTGAAAGGAAAAAATACAAAAACTAGTTTCACAAGACGGAATCAAAATTATGATATTTAATTAAATTACTAGCTTTATTAAATGCTCAATTACAGTAATTGCTTAAATATTTACTCGTATATAATTTCAAGCGAACAATAAACGAAAAACTTTCTTCAAATTCATTGCGAACGACGAAAATTGAATAATGACAAACGTTTAACTTTAACACATTATGTAAATTTCCCGGATAAAAAACCATTCATAATTATTAAACGCGGTAGCGATTAGATAATTCTATATCATGCCGCACAATAGGAAAGCGAATTCAATTGTGTGAAGGCAGAAAAAAAAGAAATTAATTGAATGTTGCTGCGAACAAAAAGCAAATTAAAAGAAATCGATAAGATTAATGTGTTGTATGCAACCAAGCATGCACTATTGCGAAAAAAAATTCCATCCCGACCTAATTAAGTATTATTAATATTCGGGCGGGAGATTTGAGAAGGCGACGCCGCCGCCGCTACAATATAGATAATTAAAATTGATAACATTTAACGCACGCCCGCTCTATTTCCAACGCATCAGAAAAATTAATTTTCCCCGATGACAACGTTGACGAGGACGCGTAAATATCAAGCCGAAAATATTTATTGTATCTAATAAATATATATATCTATACATGTTTTTGTGTGTGTGTGTTTTTGTCGGCCGAAAGCAAACGTGCTCGTCTTCATTAAAATTTCATCATGCTCCCATTATTTTGATCTCGATTTGTTTAACGATACGATGATATCGATTTGATGTATAACTGTGTCAAAAAAAATTTGTCGCCGGTGGCTGATTTTTTCGTATTTTCGCTATAAAATTAAGTTTTCAGCGTTAAAATACGTGAAACTTAATTAAACGCAATCTATCTATTTATTATTTATCAACACTCATTTAATATTCCATTGCATGCGCCTTTTGTTTCTCACAGGAAACTGAAACGCGATGAAAAATTTGAAATTTAAATAGAGAGCGATGCAGTCTATAATCAGGAGAGGAAAAAAATTATTAATCGCTATATTGTTTATGACAACGTCGCTGTGTATTTTTTTTTCACAACAATAATAACAAATGCTATTAAAAGGATCATTTGCATACGCCACTAAAGTGTTCTCTTTTTTTTTTGTAGGTACACTCCTAGTTACATGTATAATGGACGAGTTTATCCAAATTATTTATCAGGCACCGGCTATGTGATGTCTATTGATGTAGTTCCTAAACTTTACGATGCCGCTTTGCAAACACCTATATTTCATCTTGAGGACATTTATATTACGGGTAAATATCGCATTTTATTATCCATATCAAGTCGTTTCATTCAATTATCTTTACGATCTTGAGCAGTGTTTTAAGTCGATTACATGCCTTGTATAATATTTTTTGCTCCCCAGTCACACTACAGTGCACACAAATCGCGCTGACTCAAATTTCATTCCAAAAAAACAGTTTTTTATACGCTTGTGCTTTATAGAACGTCAACAATTAGACGCTAGAACATTGAAAATTAGCTAAATTAATCAATTAGAATTTTGCAGGTTGTTTTGAAGATAATCAATATGAGTAGTATTGTGGTAAAAAACATTAATAATAATGATAAAAACAATCTATTATTCTCTATATGTATACGGATGTTATGTATGTAGGTGATCTAACTTATTTATACAAGGCAACTACCGGTCATATGACAATTTCCAAATGAATAATATACAATCGATTGTAGAGATAAAACATTTTTTTTTTTTGTATAAAGAAGGTAAGAATATGCAATGATTGATTGCGCGCGCAAACTGCGTTCACCTGTTAACTTATTTGAAAAGTGTCTTTCACACTTTTCTGATTGTGCTCTAATTAATTAAAAAGGGCATTTTTAATTCGGCGTTTAGTGTTGGGAAAAGAAGGCAAGCTTGGTTGGTGGATATCGAAAACGCAATCCAGCGAATAATCATTTGCTGATATGTTTGATAAAAAATTGTTTACATGAGATATCAGCAAATGATGGGCTAGGTTGGGCAGGCACTATTTTTGATACTGTGTTGCATGATGCAAGACACATGTAAACTAAACTCGCCGCATCACATTTTAAACATGTCAGTAATTTATTTAATACTGCACACAAATAATATGCAAAATGAATTTATCAGCTTTTTACGATTTTTTAAGCACTTTCTACATGGAGATATTCAAAATATTAGAAAAAAATATATGTTTACATTAAGCTCATAAATTACAAACACATTCAAAGGAAATAGCAAAAATTATCAGCAAGAGTGCAGGTGTGTAAAAGACTGCATGCTTAGAATGGGACGCTGGTCGCTGCGAATTTAGTTTAGTTTAGTGTGTCTTGCATCATGCGAAACCGTACCCTATTTTTTGCCTGCCAAACAAAATCAAGTCTAAGATTGCTCATAATTTTTAATAAGAATCACTTTTTTTATTACGTTTGATCATCGCTAGAACTACTATACTAGTCCTACTACTAAATTTTGTGTAACCTTATACCCTGTGTTTTTGATTATTATGTATTAGTCGGATTTTAATATATTTCTACTATTATTTAATATATTTTTCAAAAACCCATCTGTAGGTATCTGAATTGCAATACATTTGTGCAAGTTGCAAGTTTGTATATTATCTGTGTTTTTTTCTTACGCTGTTTCTTCAATGCGTGTTGAGGGATCCTGAGCAAAACTCATTTTTTCATATATAATTAAAACTCGTATAAAGAGCGTTATAAAATATTAATAGACTAGAAATATTTTTTTTAATTGATAAAACTTCCTGCTTCACACAGAGGAAGGTGTATAAATGGAATAATAAGTAATTTGACATTTAAACCACCTCACGGCATACAATATTCTCGGTGAAATGTTTATTGTTATAGATCTATTACCAGCTACGCATTACATTTGATCAATATACATTGCAGATTGCATGCATAATTTAGTAATTCCTAATCGCAAATATAACATTATCTAAAATGTCGGTTTTGCATTTCATAATTTTTGAATAAATTAATATGTATTATTGCAGAATCTTAACACTAACTAAAATTTGCAATAGTTTACTTACTTGACTTTATCTCAATAAAAATCGGACAATAGGTAAAAGGTCTCTAAAATCACCATATTTTCGTCCAATTTTCAAACAAGTTGTAATACTTATGTGTTTATGCAAAAATCTAAAAATTGCAACATTGTGACTTATCACTACTTAACAATAAGTCCTTCATATGTAATGTAATTAGGTAAGCAAAATATTTAACAAGGAAATGTTTAGTAAGTACAATACGGAAAAGGACTGGTTAGAACGTTTTAGCGTCCATTTAAGAGTATCATCGAAATAAAGCAGAAGCTATTATTTGCTTTACAAATTTATTTAATGATAATGCTTTGCATTTACGTCAAAATTTTGAAACGTAGACAAAAGCAAACTTTTCTCGACAGTTTTATGAAGAGAAATATAATAACGTATTTATATTGTGGACTCAAAATCAAAGTGGAACAAGTCCGTCTTATTTACTTATGGACTTGTTTTAATATTCAACTCAGTTTCTATTAAGAAATAAACAAACATGGACTTGGTTTATTTTTTAAATAAATATCATAATGCACGATGTGTCGTGTAGCTTCTGTGGATGTTTTTGACACGAAACAAATTATCGTTATTAGTAATTATTGTTGATATGTATTTTTTCGCAACATTTCACGTTTTAGTGCGACATTCTTTTACCTAAATTGACTGACTTGCGTATTCTTCTATATTTTGTATCTGGATATCTTAGATATTTACGTTAACAAGCGCGAATACAAATGGAGTTAAAAAAATTTGATTGACCGAAAACTGTTCGACAGCGTAATGCACAACTTCCAGCAGATGATTAAAATCTGCATCGTGAAGATAGTTGTGCTATCACTAGCATTTTTAGATAAAACCTCCTTATTTCTGTACAAAAATGTTGTTTTATCTCTAAAGTCGACTTGTTATCAATCTGGCATCCTCCCTGCATAAAAGAATTCATTACGCTGCAACTAGGAAGTGGAAGCTACGTTGCGGTTTAAGAAAACCAAGAAATATCGGTTTAAAAATTGCTTGTTATGGGGGATTTTTAGTGCTTATATAGTATTAAATATAATCGAGGGAGACTATATTGCATGACCAATTGTTCAAAACAACTTAACAATCAGACTTGTACAAGTTCTACTTTTTAGTGGACCGAACAAGAGTCTCAGAGCAGAGCCCCGAAGTATTTTACTTAGGGTAGGATCATAGTAGAACAGATAGTAACAAACAAGAGTAAAGCGAGTGTATAACCAATGTAAGCACCACTATACGTACTTGAATGCAGATTGGTTTCTGCTGCTTTACAATATTCTCAAATTTACACGGCGTGGAATACTCAGACATTGCTTATATTTGTGATATTATACTAAGCTGGTCGTTGTTTTTGCCTATAGAAATGTACGAGTACCTACTTATGAATGTGTTTTTGATTGTAGGTATTCTATCGAAGGTGATAAAGCTCCGGCCGCGCAACAACAGCGGCTTCACCTTCCAAAAACGCAAATTCGATCCGTGCGTTTTTAAAACCGCCTTCACGTCGCACCGTCTGTCGCCGGCCGAGATCTACGAGCAATACCATCTGCTACAGGTGACGAACCTGATCGAGGAATGCAAGCTGCTGGAACAATCACGTAACAGTACGCTGAATAACATTTTTGGCTATTTTAGTATTTCGAAGGGTAAGCCGAAAAAGAAACGCATTTTATGTTATTGATTTATTTTAATTTTCGTTTTTTTTTCTTTTTTGTTTTCGCCTTTATTTTCTCACGAAATCGACATACAATCAAAAACAAAGATGTTTTAATGCAAATTTTAACTAGGAGTTGATCGAGACTAAAAAATTGATGATAATCAGAATTTAGTGTCAATTGAAGCATTCCAATTGAAAATTTTTGGTGAACAAAACGCGTTTACTCGAAACGTATTTGTGATAAGTAAGTTTTCTCATTTTCTTTTTCAACTAACAACTGAAAATCAAATGTTTTTTAGCGTAAATCTAGATGTTAATTTTCATAATAAGATTTACGTTCCTTTTTTCATAAATGATAGGAAAACTATTTAACTGTAATTTGCTTAAAGCAATCGTTAACTCAATGAAAAAACAAAATTGTTATAAATGAAAGCTTTTAACAAAAACATTTAAAAAAATAACTTATCAGCTATATTATTGATATTTCCATTGTAAATATGAGATTTTAAAATAACGTTGAAGAAATTTAAGGTAACACCAAATAAAAGAAAACAATTTGTTTTTACATAAATTAGCAATGATAAAATTGTGCCATGAATTTATTTTTAAAAATATGCTTTTTATGTGATTATTAATTTATGATTGTTGTGATCATTTGCGTATTTACTATTAATTATATGCCAATTTATTTATATTTTATTATCTAATTCTAAGTATTAATTTAACTACCTAATAGTTTGTCATTTCTTTTTTTTAATTTATTATTATTATATAATTAATTGATTAATTAACGTTTATGAAGACAAATGAATGATAACATAATTAGATAGATTTTTAATGAATTCTCAATTCCTGCCTATTCAAATTTTATACCACGTAATTGTATATTCATTCAAATGAAGACAAAATAACAAAATAGGTGAAAAACTAATTAAATTAAAATAATACGCTTTTTTAATTGAATTAAAATAATAAATTATAGACTCAAATGATAAAAGTACATTAAAATAATAATAATAATAATAATAATACTAATAATAAAATAATAATAATAATAAAAACATTTTTGTATATAAAGTTAGCAGAATTTTATTGTAAAATAAAGTACATAACTGATAGAATTGTAAATTTTAAATGAAATTATTTTGCTATTTGTACATAATGGAATGATGAAAATACAATTTTTGTAGAATTAAAACAATGAACAAAAAATCGATAATAAAAATGTGCTATGTACAATCTAATTCATTATTTCATTTATATAAAACGCTCAATTTGCGAGGTTAATAAATTACGAGTAGGAAACCACTATTATATTTACGCATTCGCCATCTCGTCATCTTGCATACCTTCCAATCCTAATGAATGAAATTGAAAATCTGATGACGATTTAATCGTATTCAATATTTGATGTTTAACAAACCATACAATTAGCGATAAAACTTTGCAGCATGTTAATTTATGCAGTAATTAACATACAAATTTGATTATTTCCATTATTAACATAATTTTTACGCTTCGCGTTATCATGTGTGCGACTTTTAATTTGTTAACCTCATACACCCCCTATATTTAATGCGATGCGTTCACCTAAACCTCGATTATTCTTGCTTCAACCATCTACCCTACCTACCGTCTTACCGTAAATTACAATGCACGCACCGTCTCTATATTCGGAAACATGCAACAATCAGCGTGAAGGCGTCCGGCGCTGCCTCAAGCACGGCATCGGTTTAATGAAATGGTCAGCGAACGATCTCGTTATGGATATTGGATGCGGTCCAGGTAATATTACAATAGACACCCTAATGCCGGTACTTCCCAAGGATATTAAAAGCGTCTACGCCGTGGATATATCAAGCGAAATGGTTGCGCATGCAGAATTGTACAATCGAAATGAGAAGGTTGAGTACTGTTTGATGGATATTGGGGCGGCAGATGCTGTCAGCGAACGGATTAAAGGAAATATTGATCATGCATTTTCATTTTATTGTTTTCATTGGATTTCTGATCAAAGGTATTAATAAATGTTCTTAAATAATTTTCCAGCCTGCTTGCAATTTGTTTGTTTTAGGCAACTTTACAAGAATCTCTACGATATGCTAAAACCAGGCGGTGATTTTTTAAGTATATTTATTCAAGATTCTGTAATACACAATTCTTGGCATAAACTAAAAGTCTCCGATAAGTGGAGCAAGAATCTAGAAAAGGTTGAACTAATTATGAACAATACGAACTGTAAGCAATATATGGAAACTATTAAGCCAGTATTGGATGAATTGGGAATTTCTTACATGATATCCATCCAAGAGCGTACGTACATCTACTCCAATTATGAGACATTTCGGGGTAAAATATAAAATAGTGTAATCCGTGCAAAAATTATAACTACATGTTTCTTTTAGATTATGTACAATCTCTTACTTCTATATTAAAATTTATTCCGCAAAATTTGCACAACGAATTTATGGATGATCTAATGAATGCAATTTGTAATGGGAGGACGCAACGCGTAGGTGACGTTGAGAATCAACATAAAATTGAGTTTCTTGTCGAGGAAATAATGATTTATGGCCGTAAAAATGAAATATAATTTATATACAATATTCAAATTACTTCCATGGTGAAGATTATTTATAATCAAGTTGCACGTTTTCTAATCATTTAGTATTACAAAGACTTTAGTCAATTATCATCGAGGTGTTGTCTTGTCTAAAAATCAAAATCAATTTTTACTAATTTTTATCGAATACCTTACTTAAATAAAGGTAATATTGTTATATATTTCTATATTTAAATGTAAAATGTTATTACATTTTCATTGTTTATTGTAATCATAAACATTCAGTTTATTGCTTCATTATTGCTTATCAAATTATAATAAATTAGTAATAAAACAGTTATGGTTTTATATAGGTTATTCAAGATCATAATTGATTTCCTTTTTTGTTTAATTTTTAGTCTAGAAAATTGATTAATTATCACGTTGAGCGCTGCAGTGATAGTACACACACAGTGACACTTGGCGCTCATTGTGTTAATTTATTTAAAGTCAAATTGATTATAGTTTAAAATTTTACTATTGCTCTCATCTGGCGAATCTACTAACGTGTTTTAAAGGAGACACGTTTTTAGCATTTTTACTAATGTTTTAATTGACTTACTTTTAGTAGTCATCATGCTCGGTGTTGAATGCTATACAAAAAATTTTGATTTGCAACGGTCCCAGTCGATCGATTTCTTAAAACGATCGGCTGGCTTAATAACCAATTCACCAAACGATATTGTTATGGACGTTGGTTGTGGACCCGGCGATGTAACCACCGAAATATTGATGCCTGCGATTTCAAATCAATTTAAAAAGCTATATGGCATTGATCATTCGACGAGTATGATCGATCATGCTAAATCTCAGAATTCGAAAGATAAACGACTTATATATCTTGTTATTGATATTGGTGTAGAAAATGCAACCCAACAAATGAAAGAACAAGTCAATCATCTCTATTCATTTTACTGTTTTCATTGGATACAGGATCAAGCGTAAGTATTTGCAAGAACGAATATATTAATTAGTAGATGGTATAATTTAATCCATCTTTAGTCAATTATTTCTCAATCTCTACGACCTGTTGGTGCCAGGCGGTGACATGTTGTGCAAGTATGGAATAAAAGCAGTTTTAACGGATGTTTGGGGAATATTAAAGTTGAGTGAAAAATGGAGTCGTTTTCTCCATAACGCTAAAATTCCCTTTTTTGGGCAAACACTGACCGAAATTGTTTCGAATTTGATGAGCAACTTGGAAAACGCAGGTTTTTCTTACATAATATCAGTAAAGGATCAAAACTTTACTTTTGAAACCGATGAAAAATACCGTTGTAAGTATGTCTAATCAAAGAATGGGCATAGTTTTAATTTGATTTTTAATTCAGCTGCAATGAAAGCTGTAAGTCCATGGTTGGATAGTATCCCTCCTAATCTACAAAATGAAATTATGGATGATTTTATGGTCGAAACATTGAAATATAATGAGCAAGTAATTAAATTAAACAAAAATATAGCGTCTCGAACGTGTTGGTATACTGATGTGGAAATTTTCGCTCGCAAACCTTTATAAATGTTTATGTATGTAACAAGTGCATTAAGTAACAGTTTACGGCACAAATCAGTAAAATATTGCTGAGGCTCGCCTCTATCACTTCGACGAGTTATAAAAATGTTAAATACAAAAATACATACAGTCAATGAAAATGTATAATTATTGTATTTGTAGTATTGAATAAAATAGATTGATTATTATTATTATATTATAGCAAGTGATTTTAATGTTGAAAACTTTTGTGTGATTCGTAATTTTATCGAAGAACGTATGAAATCGGTGCTTTCACATATATGCCACAAAATGTTTTGTAGCGTGTAGGCATATCGGATTAGAAAAATATCGTGTTTTGTTCAGGCGTAATCGATAAGAAACTATCATGAATCAATTATGAGAATAAATAACATCAATATCATAGTGTGCATGTTATGTTCATGCTACAGTCTATCACAGATATGAATTGAAGATTACTACCTATATCAGTGATTTCAGTGGCGTAATTACAGAGTAATGGGTCTGTCTAACTACCTATAGATTAACTCGATTTGCAACCTCTCGTTTAACGCGATCCGTGATTAGCATCGCTTAACGAGTTTTGCGAAGAACATTTTTCGGCTTAATGCGATAGGCGAACTCTTACTTAACGCAACTAGCCACATCTCACTTAATTCGTAACGCGTTTTTATGCTTTATTTTAACTGGCGACGCATTAAAAACAATTTAATTTTTGTTTCATAAAAGTCCAATTATTAATTCATTCCTGGAATATATCTATTTAGAAATATGATTTTTATGTAGTTTTCATTTTAATATAGTTATTTGCATATTTATTATGAATTTTATGCTAAATCCATAAATGAAATACATCTATTAAATATACCGCCTAATTGCCAGTATTTTTTTAATTTATTCTAATTATCCATTTATATTATCTATGTAATTAATAACCTTCATGACAACAAAAACAATTATTGTAAAAGACGAACAATTTGAAACCAATAAAACTTTATGAATGGTGACGGACAGAACTTTCCGGCAAACCTTATATGCATAGAGAAAGTTTTCTTGCGTGTCGCTTTAAGCAAACAAGGTATAAGTCATTTGGAAGGCAATTAAAATCGGAGGAAAATTGCAGCGATGAGGTATTTAAAACTTTTTAGATCTTTAGGGCAACGTTAAGGAATATCAGTGCAGGTAGAATAAGTGCATAAACTCTAGCTCTAAGCGAAATTATGAGACTAAAAATAGACAGAAAAGTTCATCACTAGTATCTGCATTTGAACTATATGATATAATACATTAAAATCATTTTGTTAGTACTCATATTTGACTAATATTTTATATATGTTAGTACTGCACATGCTATAACTCTATGTTTATCATTAATCGACTTTATAAAGGTTTACGAGCAAATATCTCGACAATAGTTAGTGAACATGTTCGAGACGCAATATTCTTGTTTAATTTGATTGTTTGTTCATTATATTTAGCCGATTCGACCATGAACTCATCCATAATTTCAGAGTGTAGATTATTTGGGATACTATCTAACCATGGACTTATTGCTTTCATTGCGGCTATAATATACAGTACATAAATTAAGACTATTATTACGTTTAGCTAATTACTCTCTTACCGCGATATTCTTCGTCGCTTTCATAAGTAAAATAGTCTTCTTTAACTGAAAATATGTAAGAAAAGCCTGCTTTTTCTAAATTACACGTGAAATTCGAAGCAGTGTCCTTTTTGTTTTGTCCCAAATATGGAATTTCTGCGTTGCGAAGAAAACGACCCCACTTTTCACTCGATTTAAAAACTCCCCAAACCTGCCAAATAACTGAGCTTATGACAGATATGACCAATATATCACCATTTGGTAACAACATATCGTAGAGATTGGCAAATAATTGTCTAAAATAGACTTTAATTATTACTTTAATAAAATTATTTATATATAAAGCTTACTTTTGATCTTTTATCCACATAAAACAGAAAAACGAATAAATGTGATTTGCCTTTTCTATCAAATGCTTAACTGCATTTGCTGAGCCAATATCTACGACAAGATATTCAAGTCGCTTATCGCTCGAATTGTACTGTTTTGCGTAATCAATCATCCCAACTGAATGGTCAATACCGTAGAGCTTTTTAAATTTGTTTGAAATTGCCGGCACCAATACTTGTGTGGTCACATCGCCTGGTCCACAACCAATATCGATAAGAACATCGTTCGGTGAAATTGTTATAAGGCCGCCAGATCGTTTCAGGAAGGCGATGGAATGGGAGCGCTGCAGAGTGAAATGTTTCGCGTAGAATTTGGCATCAAACATTGTGGCACCTAAAAATTGAACTCAACAAGTCCAGACAAGAATTAAATAATAATATTATGATAATTTTAAATTCAGAACGGTTTTAAGATGTCGAACACTAAAGTCTGAGAGCATTAAAGTTTGTAGCTTGATTATATACTTACTTTACCAGATAATTAAATTAAATCCTATTTATATTCACACTTTTTATCAACATAAAATATTATCTCGTCAATGATAATGGACAACTATTAATCTTGTCCTTCCCGTTTAAATCTATTAATTGGCTGATCATGAAACCACTAATGTGTACTTACTTGAACATTTTTCATAATATGCTAATAATATCTAATAACTATTTACTATACTAAAATAATAAATGTATTGTAATTTTTGTATTATAATCAATTAGATTGCGAAATATGTCCACACAGCAAATCATCTTGTTGTGTCAACATTTAATTGCTTTCTCAGCATGCGACATTTGACATCAGGATGAAAAATATTTAAAAAGAGATATTTTGTAGATAAAATCATTTTATTAGTTTTTAATTAATGTCGCATGCTGAGAAACTACTAATTTTACTAATTTACTGATGTAAATATTTTTTGAAGAAATAATAATAATTAACAAGGACAGTAAAATATATTAAATTATTTGTTCACATTTCCAAATCGTCTCAATTTGTTTACCAGTAAGTTATCACATTTTATATGAAATTGAGTTAAGACATTAGATGTGTAACAACTAGATAGTTGCTATTGATAATTGCATAATTTATTTATTTTATTAGTTGGTGAGGTACAGTATAATACATACATAATACATATTACTATTAAAATATTTTTTTTAGTAAAAACTAGATTGCCCCTGAATGATTATCCTCTCAACAACAAACAACAAAGTCAAGACTTTTTCATGCCATCCGCGCTGGTTTACAAACGCTTGCGAGCAAACATTTCTACATCAGTAAATGAAAATGTGCGAGACGTTGCATTTTTGTCCAATATCTTGAATTGTTCGTTATATTTACGTGTTTCGACCATATAATCATCCATAATTTCACTGTGTAGATTAGCCGGAATGTATTTCAGCCATGGACTTACAGCTTGCATCGCAGCTAAATTAAAAATTAAAATAAAACGATTCATTCGGCCCTTTATAACACTGTAAATACATACCGCGATAATCTTCATCAGTTTCATAAGTAAAAAATTTATCTTCAATTGCTGCAATGTGGGAAAAACCTGCATTCTTCAAATTATGCATTAAATCCGAAATGGTTTCAGATAATTCTTGCCTAAAGTGTGGAATGTGAGCGTCACGAAGGAAGTGGCCCCATTTGTCACTCAATTTAAATGTTCCCCAAACGCATGTAATAACTGATCTTGCTCCAAATTTGCACAACATGTCACCCCCTGGCATCAACATGTCGTAAAGATTCAGATACAATTGCCTAAAATTATGCTGTTAACTAGATGTAACATGTAAGTACACGTATGAACACACCAAGTAGAAAGCATTTTGGGACTCGCTTTACATGAAGCGCGTTGCCCAAAAAGCTCTCCACATATTGGCTCCTTTTTTGTTTCAACGAGTGTACAAGAAATTTTCAATTTACATATTTTATGGCGTTCAGTTTAAGACTTGTGTGACTCAACATTTTAAAAACTTACTTTTGATTCTTTACCCAATGAAAACAATAAAACGAAAAGATATGATTTATCTTCTCTTTCATACTTTTAATACCATTTTCTGCGCCAATATCTATAACAAGGTATTCAATTCGTATATCACTTGCATTGTGTGTTTTAGCATAATCGATCATTTCCGGCGAATGGTCAATACCATACAACTTTTTAAATTGATTTGAAATTGCAGGTATTAGTAATTGAGTGGTTACATCGCCTGGCCCACAACCAACATCCATAATAACATCATCCGATGATGTAGTTACCAAACCACTAGATTGTTTCAAAAAATTGCTCGTTGTGGAGCGTTGAAATTTACAATTTTTTGTGTAAAAAGCAGCGCCAAACATTATAACTACTAAGAAGTAAACTGACAAAGAAATGCAATCGCTAACAAATTATAAAAATATGTAAAAATATGTATAAAATGTAAAATATTCAAAATTAAATTTCTTAAAAATTCGATAAAAATAACGATGCGATAGCGATGCGATTATCCCATAACAGCTAGAAAGAATTTCTACTTCGTTGTTTTTCAACCTCATTTAAAGGTTGTATCCTTCAATTCAAGCAATTCAATTAGGTTTTGGGAAACGAATTTTAAAAAAGAGCATGATCTGAAATTAAGAAACCGTTATCCTTATTTGAACCAATCTCTAGATTTATAAATATTATCATGTTTTTAAATTGAATTTCCATGATTAGCGATAATTAACCAACCAATAAGTGAATTCATTTTATATTTTGGGCAATCTGGAAAGAGCTCTATCTTGTGGCCAATAGCTTAATCTTTATGATGTTTATAACGTTTATAAAATTTATTGTCGCCTAACCTTACATTTGTCAATTATAAAAAACATAAAAAACAAAGAATTACACGAAGTATAAAAGATATATTTTGGCATTTTGTATTGCTAGAAATAAAATTATCATGGGATTCCTTTCAGTTTTAAGGAAAATCAAACAGAAAGAAAAGGAAATTCGAATTTTGATGCTGTATCCTTTTAAATATATATTAAAAATAATGTTTATCACACACATGTTAATAATTTTTGGAAATATTCATTATAAAAGATTGATTTCTTAACATACGTTTGTAGAGGTCTTGACAATGCTGGAAAAACAACTATCTTGAAGCGATTTAATGGCGAAGACATTGATACTATCTCACCTACATTGGGATTTAATATAAAAACATTAGAACACAAAGGGTAAGATAACATTATACTGTTAACAATGAATCAATAACTACTTCTAGCTTCAAATTGAATATGTGGGATGTTGGCGGCCAGAAATCATTAAGGTCTTACTGGCGAAATTACTTTGAATGTACAGATGGCTTAATTTGGGTTGTTGATAGTGCTGACCGAAGACGATTACAGGATTGTAAAGATGAATTACATCAATTGTTACAAGAAGAGGTACTGAAGGAAACTAGTAATCGAGCTAGATTTTAATATTTTCATTGATTTTAGCGTTTAGCAGGCGCTACGCTTTTAGTTTTTGCTAACAAACAAGATTTGCCCGGTGCTTGCAAAGCAGAAGAATTAAAAGATGTACGTATTAGAATTTATTTGCTTAGCTTTAGTTATAAAATTACAATATGTTACAATAGATGTTGGAATTGGATTCAATTAAAACACATCACTGGTATATAATTTGGTGTAGCGCTGCAACCGGCGATAATTTGTTAAATGGAATTGATTGGATGATAAACGACATTGCAGCTAGAATATTTACATTAGATTAATTTTCTTTTATTATTATGCATTTTAATAAATTTTTTTTTATTGTAAAATGCTGTGTGTTTAGAAAGAAGCGGACGTTTTGAGCAGAATGTAACGGACATTATAGCTATGACACTGATGATTTTTGTTCCTCTGGGGGGTGTTTTGTTTCGGCAATTGAAAATTTAATTCTTGTTTCGGTTGTAGTAGGAGGTGGTTCCTCCGTAGGCCTCCGTGAAGCGTCTGGATCTTCTTCAACTGAAGGCTTAGTTGACGTTATTGTTGCCTTTTCTTCGGTGACGACGGGTTTGCCTGCAAAGAAGTGGAAGTAATAACATAATGCATTTCTATTACGTTTAAAAGTACCTGAATGTGAACGCGAACGTGACCGCGAACGAGAACCTTTCTTCGGCTTCTTCTTTTTCTTCTTTTTCGGTTTAGGAGGCGGCGGTTGTGTTTCGGGATACATGTCTAAATACGTTGCTTTCATTGTTTTCAAATCAACTTTTCCGCTCTTCCTTGTAAACTGTTCCGCGATACCGTATATTAGAGCCGTATCTAATTTGATCTTGAACTTCTTCACCATCTTCTGAAAATCTTTTTTATCCACAAGCTCATCTGGCAGCGTGTAAATAAAATGCCTACAATAATGGAAATATTAACAAAATTTTATCAACTTCAATTTCCATTACCCAAAATCTTTTTTCTGCTTCCTCTTTTTTGGCTTTATACCCAGGTATCTGCAGCGTTCAAAGTACACCCTCATTTTATTTGGACCGATAATCGAATAGTTATTGAGTATACCCTCAATGCGTACGTTTTTTCCCAAATCTGTTATGCGTTTCCAGATCTAAGAGTTTACATATCGTAAGACTTGCTGAATCCATTGGGTTGGCTAATAAGTCACGGTTGTAAATTTACACTAATTCACTTTATGCCGTGTAAATCGGAGACTATATTTTTCAATCCCCAATAACTACAATGAGTTAGTACCTCGAGGATAATTTTACCAAAAATAAAAAATAAAAAACGGTTATGTGCCTTATTAGTCAACCCATTACTCATTGGGCAAATTTTACCGGCACAAAACGTTTTTCAACAAATGTATTCTCCAAATCCATATATTGTAATTTAAGTTGCTTATTAAACAGCGTATTGACCAGAAAGATGGCATCATCCGGTGTTATTAGATTAAACCCCAAATTTATACTAATTAATGATGAGTTGTTCATTATACCAGCGCGTACCATACGCAAGCAAAGCGAATCTAAGCGATTGTTTGATAAATTTAGATGTTCCAGCATTTCGGTGGCTTTGATGAATTTCAGTAACGGTATCATTGCTTCTTTCGTCGAAATTCCATTCCACGCCAAATTCAATACTTTGATCGATTGATTCTCCGTCAAACCTTTACACAATTCCTTCATACCTTTAAACCGAAAGTAGTATTAATTGAAACGAGCGTATCGTAGATTACCGGCGAATGTGTTAAATTGATTCCAGGATATATCGAGAAAATCCAAACTGGCATTCTCCGCCAAATATTCGCCGAGAACTTTGGCGCCATGTTCGCCCAGTTTATTATTTTTCAAATTCAACTTTTCTATGATTTGATTCTCTTTCAATCCGCCTATTAAAATATCCAATCCTTTGTCCTCTAAGTCGTTGTAGCTCAAGTCCAACTCTTTAACTGATTGATTTAAACTGAGGCCTTCAATGAGATTTTTCGCACCTAGTAAATTGTCACATCGTCAATTTGGGTATACTCTGCAGAGTGCGGTAGAAATAAATCGCACATTTCAAACTATCAATGTAGGGTGCCCTAGTACAATGACTTCTTGAAATGTGGGAAGTTCTTTATGTTGCACAAGTATATAAAAAGCGTTACCTTCCGCTCCCAAACGACACTCTTTCAGATTCAATACTTGTATACTGTTATTCTCACGCAGCATTTCGCCGATCCAGTATGCACCCTCTGGAGTGATCCAGTTATCTTCCAAGATCAAATGTTTAACATGCGCATTTAGCATTAGCGTCGAACAAATCGCTTTCGTTTGATTAAATGTTAAGCCATAATACTATAAAATTTCTATTTTCTAGCTAGTTAGTTTAAAGCGAACAAAACAATTATAAATAATTTTCATCGAATGAAAACATTTTCAAACCAAATTTCAGTAAATGTACCTAATTTAGAATATATTTGGAATGTTTTTGAATCGCAAATACAATAGAACCTCGCTTAACTATCATTTCTTGTACCAAATTTTGTAGTCTAATAGGCAGTAATAATAAGTGTTAGAGAAAAAGTGCGCTTCTACATCATATAATTAAATTATCGTAATGTAAATACAAATAGTCCTTAGCACTATAATAGTAAGTATTGGTTATGCGAGGTTCTACTATAATAGAAAAAAAAAAACTCTTAAATTATTATCATATACCTTTAAATTGAGCTCATCTTTTGGTAAAGAATTTAAAACGCGCGTGATTGGCACGATATTCGACTCCTTACATAGTGTTTTATACTTCTCGCAACCAATATCATCGTAAACCGGCTCAGGTTCTTCAATAATCATTCATTCATTAAATCGCTTTAACAGCCGAAGAGAATTATTATGCAATTAGCTAGTTACCAACGTAATTAAACGCTTCCTCAATGCCTGGATCCTCGAGCGGTGGGAAGTGATACAAAATGTGTCTTAAGAGCGAGCTGCGTGATATTAGAATCTGCGCCAAGCATCGGAACGATTCCGTATTCTTTTCGAAAAGATCCTCAAAGTCTTCGTTCGAGAAACATGTATGTCGTCTCGGCGGTAGTTGGTCTGGCTCCTCCGACAGGTCCGTTGGCAGGTCGCCACTGTTTACATCCATACCAGAGTGAAACGATATTGGACCACTTATGTTGCTCGTTCGTTGAACAAACGAAGTACTTTCCACGACCCCAACTTGGCCCTTGAAGTTCTCATCCTCCTCAAGGATTATCTTTAAATCGCTAGACATATTTTGTGGTAGAAACTATGTATATGTGACAATTTTTTGACGTTAATTAAATTTTTTCATGCGTAGGGTGAATGCAATATACAAATAGAAATTTTTGATTATCGATCAAACATTATACTGGACGACACTATGGAGGTGAAAACAAAGCAAGCAGCTGATGATAAAACGATCAAAAAGTATACTCATGCTTATTTGCAAAATAAAGAACTGACAGAGATTGTGAGTATAGTATTTTTATTATTACGTTAAGTGATATTATCAACTAACCCTACTTTTGCAGCCCAAGTTTAGTGTCTACGAAAAATTGAGTGTACTTTGTCTATTTGAGAATAAAATAACGAAAATCGAGAATTTGGAACCTCTGGCTAATTTAACCAACTTGTATCTACAAAAGAATGAGATCAAAGTCATTGAAAATCTAAACTTTCTTACCAAATTGCGCCGACTAAATCTTGGTCATAATCGTATAAGCGTTGTTGAAAATCTTGAGCACTTAATCAATCTACAAGAGTTGTACATTGAAAGGCAAACACTTTCCGAATGCGATTCTCTCTGTTTCGATCCGCGAACCATGGCAAATTTGAAGTATCTACAAATTCTGAACATCAGCCACAATAACATAAGAAGTATCATAAACTTGGCACCGCTAGGACGTATGCGCGTATTTACAGCAGCCGGCAATAAGATCGACGATGTGACGGACATTTTAAAGACGATAGCGAATTGGTATCACTTGTTTGAGGCGTCGTTCGAAGGTAATCCTGTTACAAAAAAGCATCGCTATCGCGAAAATATTATTGCGCAAACGATGCGTTTAGAGATGCTAGATAAAAAACAGGTGAATGAGATGACAAGAAATTTTATGCAGAAATTTAACCAACAAACGAGAGTTAAAAATATAAATCTGGCAGATATTCATGGTGATATAAATTAGTCTTATTACTTTTATTCTATTCTAAAAATTATATTCTTGCAGATCTTCCGAATAATTATCCAGAAGCATTGCAAAAGGCTGCCTCTTCATCCCTTATAAAAACCGGACTGCTTAATCCGAAAAAACTGGTGGAAAATACAAAGCATTATGTTGCTTGGAAAGCCTGTAAGTTAAATAATTACTAAGTCGATTCAGAAAGTTAACACTACCATAGATAATTAGGCTACTTGTCTACATACTTCGTGTCGTCCACGACTTGAGGTTGTTTCTATCTACTGCTAACGTGCCTCTATAATCACACAACAGCAGACATGATACGATATTTTAATGTTAAAATGATTAACATACATAAAAACATTCGTAAGCGATAGGCCTAAACGATTTGATGTTGTGTGCGACACAGTCGTAAAGCAACCAAAGTAATATCCGTTGCGCAGTAAATATGCGCAAAGACAATTTGCTTTCTGAATCGGTTTAGTATTAAAAAGCACTTAAAAATGAATAAACTAAGTAATAAAATAATTTTAGTACCTAATACACAGCCCATTAAGTTGAAAAGCCGATCGTTTGCACAAAGCAAGACGGAACTATAATTTTTATATATATTTGTATTTATATATTTTTTGTAAACATACTTTATTAAATAAAATTTTATAAAACAAATATAGAAACAATAATCTTATCATTTGAGTCAGAAAAATGAGTTGAAGCGATGTGTTAATCATAAAAAAGCATTAACAGGTAAAATGCAAATGGTTATGTAATGATTATTCCTTATCGCATTAAAATGTATCTTATACATTTTGTTTTACATTTTAGCTGCCAATGAAAACAAAGTGAGAAATGAACATAGTACGTGTAGAATGCTATAGTTATCTTTAAACATACATGGAAAATTTCGCTCGTTGAGCGGTGAAAATTAAAATTATATATATATAGCAAAACAATTATATTCTTTAATTAAATTAATGAGATAGTATTTGTACATCTAGCTAAATGGGAATTATTCCCTAAATATATAGCATCAGAAAATCTTTCACTCTTTTTTCTTTTAATTCATTTTAGGTTTAATAAGTATTTAATATACTTTGTTTTTAAAGAGATAATTGTTTTGAACACATGTTAATTTCGCTTTTGCAGCTGACATTTGTATAAATTTTTAATAATATTTATTACATACTAACTTAAATCATTATGCACAAGTAATGGTCAATGATTCATTATTTTTTATATTTTAATAAAATTTTCATAGCACTTAACACTATTATCATTTTTTATACATCTTGTAATTTAAGCACCCTCAATAAAGAGTTATTGTTATGACAGTATTTTCGCAATGCTATTGTCCTATATAGTTTAACCAAAAAGTCAACCAAAAATATCACATATATATCTTCACACTTTCTTAAAGTTATCATATATTGAAATAAACAGAAAAAAAACAAAAATATCATCTATTTTTTTAATTCACATTATTAATTCTATAAACAAACAAACAAATAAATAAATAAATAATCACTTTGAAGATATTATAAAATAATCTCAGATGACTTTTGGGGATACTATATATGTACATAAAATATATTCAAAATATATAAAGCAGCATTTTGTTAGTACTTGTTGTTTGTTTTATCCAAAAATCTG
Organism: Adinopsis sp. GC000173; assembly: GCA_030264715.1. Taxonomy (NCBI): domain Eukaryota; kingdom Metazoa; phylum Arthropoda; class Insecta; order Coleoptera; family Staphylinidae; genus Adinopsis; species Adinopsis sp. GC000173. Next base: position 112,758 of record JARJDW010018573.1, on the reverse strand, counting down.
CTACAACTAACACATGATATAGAAAAAGATACTTCTTCAAAATACTTAAAAGTAAAATGACCTTACACCAATCTAAACTTAATAAGAAAATGCAAAACTGCAATAATTTTTTTTCTTTCACAATAAGCGCACACAAATAGTATTCATGAATACGAATAATTAATACTAGAATTGAAAAATAAAAAATAAAAAATACATAAAAAATGAAAATGAAAATAATAAGACTCAATGTTTTGCTATTTTGGAAGAGAGCGAGAATTTTTTTTCTTTTTTTTAGCATTACTGGTTACTATTGTGCAGCCTGTTGTTGAATTTCAATTTTTTCAACTGTCATATCGGGATTCATTGCGGTCGCCTCTTGAATCGCCTCGGCGAGCGCACGATCATGATCAATTGGATCCCCATCAGATTGTATCGTTATCTTTTGTTCTACTCGTGTTTCAACTACACCATCACGTTCAGTTTTATACTAAAAAAAGATGTGTTCACATATTTAATTTTATTCCGTAAAATTTTATGAATTTTTTATGTATTATAGTATACTCACTGTGATTGTTTCTACCGTCCTTGTTTTAGATGATATAGTTTGGGAGCTAACGATTTCACCAGTTGCCGCATAGTTGCCATCATCCGATTTCAATTGCACTTTTCTTGTTTCTGTCGCAACAACAGGAACGCTTGTAGTACTAGTTCGTGTAATAGTTGGATCGCCACTGTAGACAATGCTCTCGGTTTGTACGATACCTTCCGGCAGATTCTATACGTGAAAATAAATGAAGTTAACATCACATTGTCTCGTTATAGAAACAAGCATGACAATACTCAAACCATGCATATTAACATGCTTAGTAAAATCAATGCAATATACTTCTCTACGTCGTTCTATATACCTTACGGAATACATTATCATAGTATGGATGATTTGGATCATCGGGCGGATCAATTGGGGTGCCGGAATCGCCGGAACTCGTCGAACTTAGACTGTCACGTCGACCCAACTATAATAAAGCCAATAATAGCCATGCAGAATACAGCAAAATACAAATTTCAAGTCAATCAAAAATCAAAAAAAAATTGAATGAAAATAAAAAATAATGCGGACCTGTTCACCACTGACTACAGTGCTCGTCGTTTTCACCTCCTGCGTCACCGTACGCTGTTCCTGGCGCGTGGCGCTCGACGTCATCGAATGAGCGACAGTTTTCTCCTCCAACTGTTGCGTACGAGCGTTCGTGCCTAGATCCTCATGCGTGGTGGCCGTTCGTGTCGTCACAGCACGCGCGGTTATGAAAGGCGACTTACCATCTTCAGATGGTACATCAGCCTTCATTCGCAACAAAATAAAATAAAAACGTAAAATCATAAAACAAATAAAGCGGTTACATTACTACCATACCTTATTGACCTGCGTGTTAATCGTCACTTCACCGGTGCGTCCATCCTCAATCTTCTCTTCAATATTCTGTGTAACACCATCTTTGTTGGCAGTCACAATTTGTTTCGTAGTAGTCTTAACCACTACAGGCGTCGAGACCGTTTTAATAGTTTCGGTTGTTGTTTTACTCGACGTTTTGCTGTTATCCTTCGGATCTTTGCTGGTGGTAACCGTCACTTTAACATTCTTTGTCTTGCCGCCGGCTGCACCAACCGGCGTACCAGTATTCGGATCAACTTGGTATTGTTCAGCGGCCAGAAAGACTGCTGTATCATATTTCGAATCTTGTGTGGGTGAAGCGTGGCCGCTGCCGATGAAGCCACGAGTCGCCGTCGGTGAGAGTTCACCGCGCTTCGTTTTGACATCATCGCCCGGTGCGTAATTGAATGCCAAACCGGTGGCGCGTTTAGTGGATGGTGAGGATTGGCTTTCGAGTTGTTCGGCGGTGGGTGATTTGCCCTGATTGCTCTCGTATGAAAAGCCACGGGTGAATGGTTTGCGTGGCGTACCATCATCATCGGCTGTTTCATATTCATATTGCTTTGTGTGTGCGGCAACCGGTGATTTTTCGGATGCTGTGCTGTCATCGTGTGCCGATTGTTGCTTGGCGTCAGTATCTTTCTTTCCAGCGGCTGCGGCAGCGGCAGCATCTTTATCTTTGGACGGATCATGATCTTTCTTTTTGGAATCTTTCTTGGCTTTACTTTCGAGTTTTTCAGCCTTTGCTTTTGCTTCGCGCTCTTTTTTCTCTTTAGCCTCACGTTCTTTTTCCTGCTTTTCGCGCTCTTTCTTCTCCTTCTTTTCTCTTTCTCTATCCTGTTTATCTTTAGCCTCCTTTTCTTTCTTTTCTCTTTCCCTATCTTGTTTATCTTTAGCGTCTTTCTCCTTCTTCTCCTTTTCTTTCTCGAGCTTCTCCTTGGCTTCACGCTCCTTTTTCTCCTTTTCTTTCTCCAGCTTCTCCTTGGCTTCGCGTTCCTTCTTCTCCTTGTCCTTCTCTAGCTTCAATTTCGCCTCCAGTTCTTTCTTCTCCTTCAGCTCCTTTTCTTTCTTTTCTTTGGCCTCCTTGTCCCTTTTCTCCTTCGCCTCCTTCTCTAATTTAGCTTTCGCTTCCTTTTCCTTTTTCTCTTTCAACTCCCGCTCCTTCTTCTCTTTGGCTTCCTTCTCCTTTTTCTCCTTCAATTCCCTTGCCTCACGTTCTTTCTTTTCCTTGGCCGTTTCTTTATCCTTCTTTGCATCCTTCTTATCTTTGCCAATCAGCAGCTGTCCTCCACCTTCAACAATTAATTCTCTACCACTTTCATCCTTCGCGATGTTTTCCTTATTCTCATCATTCTCATGTTCGTCATGCTCCATGCCCTCTTTGCCCTCTTTGCCCTCTTTGCCATCTCTGCCCTCTTTAGCAGCATCTCTGCCCTCTTTAGCAGCATCTTTACCCTCTTTACCAGTATCTTTACCTTCTTTGCCATCTTTAATTTTCTCTGGCGTACCAGCCTTCTTATCCACCTGAGTTGTAACAATCATCATTTCAACCGTTTCCGATTCTTTACTTTTTGGATCGCTACCGGCGTCACCGTCGGCGGCTTTCACTTTCGACTCCTTCTCTTTCTTATCCTTCGGAGATTTCTCACGCTTTGAACCAAACAATAGGAAACCGGAACTCTATTTTTATAAAAGCACATGCAAATGTAAAACATGCTCTACCACAAAAACTAAAACTTATACTAAATTACATCTAATGTGATGTTGTCAGCTAACATTATTGAACACATTAACAACTATTTTCTAACTGATCGACAAAAAAAATTGAGCTAAGTATACATTAATTTTTGCTACTAGATTTGTTTCTATTGCTTAAATATTGACTTGCCTTTGTCATTAGATAGATATATTGCGTCAATATTTAAGTCAAAGGGAATTAAGCAAAATATCACTCACCTTTGTTTTTTCTTTCTTGGGCGATTTTTCACTGTCAGCACTTGAGTTTAGCTGGGATTCGGTTTCCGTGCCATTTTGCTCAACTGGAACATTAACATCTTTATTCTCTTTATCTTCCTTTTCCTTCTCCTTAATATCCTTCTCCTTCTTCTTGAATAGACCACCGGCTGGTAGAACAGCGACACCGCCAACTGGTTTCTAAAGCATGAAAAAGTGTTGCATTTAGTTAAAATTAAACATAGATTCAGCATTTGTTTGAATTAATTAGATGAAAAAGCGAATAAATCAAAGAAAGCGGCGCACAAAACGCATCTGCAAAATGTATATTTATAATAATTGAAGGCCTACTGCTTATAACTCAACTGAATGTAAACAAAACTAAATGAAAAACAACAGTCAACAAAGTCTACGGTAAGAGAATTTGAGAAAAAGTGTGTGCATAGATAATTAGTTAAAAGTAAGCGTTTGTATTGTATATGGAAAAACACCTTCTGGCTTTTATCGGCTTCGTAATGTCCCTCCACTGAACTTGAGGAACTCAAAGATGCGGATCCTGCACTCCCTCTCCGAGTTAGCTAACAGATGTTATATGATAATTTAGGTAATTTGGCGTATGTTACTTTTGATGTTGTTATCATTAATGCAACGTACCTTCTCCTTAATTTTATCCTTCTCCTTTTCGTTTCGGTCTTTTGGTGATTTCACTTTCGCCGGACTTTGATTGTCTATGTCGGGTATGTGTTCAGGTGGATGAGACATCGTATGGCGTTTATTCGCTTCATTGTATTCGCCCTCGGATAGCGTGCCACCTAACGCTAGAAAAAATCGATCATTGTAATATTACACATTGATATTTTATTTAAATTGTTGTAGAAAATTGCACGTTTTGCATCAAATATGCATTAAAAATTCATTACGTTCGACAGAAACCGACACGTTACGTCAATAATGCAACGAACTATCAAATTTTATTGTTCGAATTGAAATTGTTTTGTTTAATGAAAAATTAGCTCCATTATTCAAAAAAAATCACACGTCAATAAAAGAGCGGACCGTTCTTTAAAGAGTCAAGTACTAATTCAACAAAAATTCAATTAGATTTAATGGAGAATCTGGGTTCGAATTAATTTCCAATCAACCTCCGACAATAAATCGTTTAAACAAATAATTATTTTTCAGCTTACGATCCATGCTCCTCGACGCTAAACGTTTCCCCGACAACGACCTCTCGAATTGCGGCGCCGGTCGATCGATCTGCGTTCGCTTCGTCTCATAGTGCGTTCGACCTGAGTAGCGAAACTTGGAGCCGAGACGTGGAAACAGCGACGACTTCTGATTCGCTTCGGGCGACATCAGTCTGAAGAAGGTGTGATGCTCAACGCATGTTTTCCACAGCTTCTTCGCGGCACGATGGTTCACTAGCTTGAATCCGATCGTCGATTCGAACTGCTCGAATTCGCCGGGACGAATTTTGATGTAGAAATTGTTTCGCTTGTAGCTGATTTTGAGGATCTTCGGCCAGGCGAAGCGATTGATGCGTAGACGGTCGCGATGGACGAGCAGACCAGACGCGCACACGCCGAGCATGATGTCGACGCCTTCGCAATCTTTCGCCGGATGCAAATCAACGCCGTACATCGCCAATTTCTTAGCGTTTTCGAGGTAGTGGAGCTCAGCCTCAGCTGGAGTTTGTCCCCTGAAACACAAACAATCAACAATAATAATAATAATAATCCTTATTATACAATATTGCTTAATAAAGTCTTACTTGTGTGTTTTGTGCAGTTCTATAACTTTCTCCTGCAGCTCCTGCGTTTGATTCGGCGCGAATTTAAAGTCTTTAAGATAGGTGCGACCCATGCTGTCGGCATCATAATCACCCAGCTCCGATTGGACAAGATAGGAGCCAAGCAACGCGTGTGTTACGAACGAGCATGGTAGTTTATTGTTTAGAATATCATTACGTATTTGCAAACATAAGTGGTAGCGTGTTATATCTTCCTGTAGCTGCGCTGGATCGGGCGGATAAAATTTTACCTCGAAGCTGAACCGCCACGGTTCATTCTTCATGAATTTGGTTACTTTCTTCTCGAGATCGAGCCAATTGCGCGGATCATGTCGATCGGCATAAACTAAACCGAAGTAGTCTTTTTCGACTAAATTTATAGCTTCGCATACTTTGTTGAATAGATCCTGACCCTTAGATTTTCGCTGGAATAAAAAAATGGAATGAAGAAAATGATTGTTGTGTAATGTGGGAGTTTGTTGTGTCTTGAAAAGCTATCAACGCGAGTTTTATCTTAATCTTAATAACAGCCCATTAAACACATGTCATGCTAAACGTCTGCATGTACAACCTCTAATCTAAAACAATTAGTGACGGCATATGAGGCTCTGGCTAACTTTGCGTGCCAATTTTGGCGTAAAAGACGTTGTTGGATAGTAGTTAGTTACCTCGATATAAATGTCGAGTACGTTGCCATCTAGCATGGTAATCTGCGCTAGGGTATTTCCAACACGAGACGTGTTCGTCTTCACTTTCGACGGGGACGCATTTTCAATTTCTGCCACCATTTTTTTATCTTCGGGCATACTCGCCAATCAAATCTGCAAAGAAAACAGAAAAATCTTATTAAAAAATGGAATTGCATTAAGAACTTAATCGTGTTAAATGATTAGGTAACATATTGTACAACAATAGACAAAAAGAAATTAAATTTTTATCAAACAATAACAATACGAAGTTTCACTAAGCAGCGTATTTGATTATAATTTACCAACACAATCTTTTGTTAAACTAAAACGTGTAATATTGAGTAATTTTCATTTATTTTTTAATGAAATTATGTAGGTACATAAAGCATGGATATTTTAAGCACGGCGCATTTGATATATGATAAAAAATTTGAAATTCTTAAAACCATTTTTTAATTATCAAGCTTCTATGCAATATTGGGCTCGCTTTTGAAATGATAGCTTTTTGGTAAAGACAGTGTGTGTTTCCAGGAAAATTAAATATATGATATATTGAGCCATTTTTTTTTTTTTTAATGAAACAGTGTAGGCAAGTACATAAAGCATATATATTATTTTAAGCACGTTGCATTTTTTATAAAAAAAAATGAAATTCTCACAATAATTTTTTTAATTGTGAAGCTTCTACCTACAATATTGGCCTCGCGTTTTGAAATGATAGCTTTTATGTAAATGCGCAAAGTTTTATTGTACAGACAGAGAGAGAGGAGGTTCCAGGAAAATCAAATATGTGAGGTAGTAGCAAAGTGTATTAAGAAAATCCGTTCATGCCACATTGCGTGCATCGGAAAAATCGCACAAATTAAGTAGGGCACGTTCGTGCTGTCGCCATAAATGGCAACTTTTATTAGTTAGTCCAGACATGTCGACGCCGTGCGCCGTAATGCTTACTTAATAAAAAGCTCGTAAACGAATTTAATTACGACGTGTTTGTGACCCGATGGGGAGGAGGATGATGCGTCGTCGTCGACTAACAGTACATACGCACCATATTTAATTATGCATAAATCAGCTAATTGCATACTATACATTATTATATGTAAAAGTAAAACAATACAATCGCCACGATTATCGTTATATACAATATATATACGAATGAATGAATGAATGAAGTCTCGGTTTAATTACGTCGGATGGATTCACGTACGTAGGTGTTGAAAATGTATGCATCTTTCGTATGATAAAAGTGTGAGGCGAATGAATGAAAAGGAAATACCACAAACATGCCTCATGATATTTTATTACAGCTAACAATGTCATGTAATAGCAATTTGTTGAGCGTCGTTTTATTCAATCATCGTCTCTTTGACTTGGAGTAAATTAAAATAAACGGACGTATGTTTATACAATAGATTAAGATTTGAGTATGGTGTGTATGCGTTCGTCGTTCGCTCGCTCAATCACTGCCCAAAATGATAGTCATTAAATTGTTTATTAATTTGCTGCGAGATTTATCAAAATCACAACTGAAATAAGAAAATTACTCATCATTCAGTGTATTTTTAAACTTTCTATCATGTATATTTGCGTTCTTGGACTCTGAATTTTTAAATATTGTAATTACCCAACCCTCCAAGTTTTATACACATTGTATGAAATTGTATGATTATTTTATATTTATTCTACAATTTTATTATAAAGAAACTTGTTTTTAATGGGAAATACCTTTAATAATTTCAGGAAGTCTTTAGCATAATTTATATTACTAATCACCCTGTATTTAAATAACTACTTTATGCGCAGATAAATAAGGAATAGAAAAAGTTGTTGTTGTTGTTAGAATATACGACGAGCATGTAATTTCAAAGCCCTATTTTCTGCGAAAAGCTTCCCTTTATAGTTTATAATGATACAGCAAACTACGGATTTGCTATATGTAATACGGTTTTTAGAATTTCTTCAAAGACACGAAAAAATTTTCGAATTGCGTGTCTAATTAATGCTGATTACGTGCGATTATACAATTTAATGGACATAAATTTTAATAATCATTTAAATAATAATCAACGCAAAATGAAAAAAAGATACGATGATTTTGTTGCTTTTAAGCGACTAGCAGAAGAACAAAGGCTTGATATAAATGGTGGTTGCTATTTCCTGACTTTCCGAATTGTTATTTTTTTGTTTGTGTGTTGATATACTTTGCTTTATATTCTTACGCTAGTTTTACTATATTTTTTATTAAACTGTTAAAGTTTTTACAAGCTTGCAGATTTTTAATATTCGATATTTTTTCTATATTTAATTGATTGCCTATTTATATTAGATTTTAGAAATGTTGTATTTGATTTAGCTTTTTATCTTGAATTTTCAAGAACGGGTGATAATAATATATAAGTTTTTATATTTTTTTGTAAATATTGTAGATATTACCTATGTACAAATCCACTTAATGGATTAATAAACAAACATCACAAAAAGGTGTATCAAGTATTAGCAAACATAAAAAAATGAATTAAAAACAACTCGATATACCTTTTTCTGTTCATATATATTTTATATACCGGTTAATACGAATTCAAATAGTAGGTACTGCAATTTAATTGAACTGATTAATTATATCAAATAGAAATATTGTAGATATTACAAGAATTATCAAAATCGTGACCAAAACAAGAATATTACTAATCACTAAGTTTTAAAGTAAGTTTCATGCTTTTTACGTTTATAAACTCTATTTTTGAAACATGTTAATTTTTTGTGGCTAACCTAAACGCTAATGACTATATTACATATAACTATTTGAATTAGTCATTATGAAAATTATCAAAACTTCAACTGAAATAAGGAAATTATTGATTATTGAGTTCCTACCTTTTTAAACTATGTAGGAATCATGCTTTTTTGCATTCCTAACCTCATTTTTGAAATATTACAATTTTATGCAGGTACAAAAAAGCATTATCATGTATAAATATTTCAAAAATTCATTACTAGACTTATCAGAGTCACAAATAAAACCAGAAATTTACTAATTATTGAAAAGGGTTTTAAATAATGCAGCAAACTTTATTTCAAACATGTATTTCAATTTTCTGGGAGTGACGAAAGCAGCGCTAATTAGTTTATCAAATATATTACTACTTCGCTTTGAAGAATTATCAAAATCACGACTGAAATAAAAGAATTACTGATTGCATGGATGCTTTTTTAAAACTATGCATCAAGTCAACTATCTGCGGACAGTAAAATCATTAATTACTTTATCACTACTAAAAAATTATTGATCATAGTGAGAACATATATTTACTTTCCTAACCGTAATTAGCAAAAAAAGTACAAATATTTTACGACAATTTCCCAGCTTGTTTGTTTTCTAGATTAATTTAATTCATTCTATAGCAACGTTGACAAAGATATTGATTGTTTAAACTATCGAACTGTTTATAATTAAATTTGAGGAAATAAAAAATGCTCTCCTAGAATATTCATGATAATAATCCTCACTTCTGCTTCAAGAAGCATATTCGCATATTCTTTTATTAATAAAATGGTAATTAAAAGTAGCATGCGTCCACATCGTAAAATTTTATTACACCTACAACAAACTTTAAAGGCACAGTCTTTACATATAAAATATTCCCGGATGATTAATTCTATATTAAGTATGCGATCAGCCATTATTTATTTGAACACGCAACGCCTCAGACATACTATTTCTATTTGTTTTCTTCATATTTGATAAAAATTAATGGCACGATAATTTATCATCTATTTAAACTACAATTAAAATTCTTTCCCCCTTGACATTGTACAGCGAGCAATATTTATTATTTGTTTTTCGTTTCGAGTGCGCTAAAACTGTTTACAGCCAAGTGACAAGTTAACTACCGCACTATACTATGTAATTGCTTCAAGTACGTCTGAAAAATAATTGGTGTTCGTTAAAGAAATACGAATTGCAACATATTGTTTCGCAGTGATTACAATTAAATTCATTGCATGTTAATTGCGGCCGAACGATTTTTTATTACTCCCCATCATAATCGCTTCAAAGAAGCGATTGTGGCGAGGAGTTGTTGCAACGGAAACGCTACTGAATTTTTAATACACATATTAAAAAAACTTCCTATATGTACGTACATACATACATACATACATACATGGTAGGCAAACTACAGTTTATATCCTCGTCCAGCTTGGTAACTTTGCTATTAAAAAGCAATCATACGTTATACGTTGTTTTTTCGTCAAGCAAATAAGTGTATGAAACGGTATTTTGTAACTTTCCCTCGTAAAAACGAAAAATATTTGTTTGACAAGCGCAAAATGAGTATTGTTGAAGTTAATTGATCATCCACAGGTCAATTCTTAATTCGACACAATGAAATCACAGAGAAGATATTTTGTCGCAGCGCGTGTCCGCTTAATATAAATAATTAAACGATATATTAATTGATATCTCCTTCCATTGACATTCAATCATGATTCATAAACAAAACATCGTGTAAATTATAAATATACGTTGTTGATACATATATGTTGTTAATATATGTTTTTTTTGCGAACAAGCTAACAATCCATATTCGATACATTAAACAGTTATTGTTCGAATCAAACAACCATAACAAATTACCGAATAAAAGTAGGTTTTTTCCCTAAACTAGAAACGCAAAACGATTTAATCGACGTTAAAATTATTTTCGCTTTTCCCGTACGGAAACTTAGAATGCATCAGATATGTATGATAATTGAATGTATACGTTTTATTTACCTACATGATGATAATATTGCATTACCGTTAGAATTTAATTTAAATTGCTTATTAGAAATGTAATAAAATAGTTTAAATGATAAATAGGTAATCATCTAAGAGAGTAGAATGGTTGAAAGACTCATTAATTTGCAAAATGCAATCAATTGTGAATTATGAGGCAAAAATTCGAAGCGGATTATTAATAAGTCAAGAATTCTATTTTAGAAAAAAAAACAACATGTTTGTTTGAATTTGCATATAAAATATGCTCTACCAATTCAAAATGCATAGCAAAACAACAACATTGTTTAATAAAATATTTTATAACATTTTTTTATTTTAAGAAATTTTGTTGTTGAATAAAACCTAAAACAATTTTATAACACGTAGACTTTTTTGACGTAATGCATTCTTATCGAAAAGTTTGAAATATTTATTATTTGACAAGAAAGTGCACTTAAAAGTAGCAGAATCTTTGCCAATTACATATACAACAATGAATTGTTTAAGTCAGCGATTCTTTAATAGACTAATTGTGTATTGTGAACTTCAATATAGCAACAACCTAATGTATGACATCGAATAAAAAATTTGAATCAACATTAAAGTAGTGGGCCATCATAGCTATAATAAAAATATTCATAAAACTGATTCACGACATTAAGTAAAATGGCCTAAATTAGCCTTCCTTTCTACACAAAAACATTATTGTTTTTATTACCTAAATCTAGTAAGTATTGAAGAGCATTATTTGAAATATTTCTTTGTGTCGTCTTAGTTGTAAGTATGAATTTTTGTTTTCCGCTGTCTGCTAACTTAGAATGTTTTTTTTTAATTACTACTGAGAGAGTTTGAAAAAACGTACGGTAAAATGGTAAAACTTAGAACGTCGTTCTACAGAAGGATTTAGCTCTCAAACAATTGTTATATTTAAACTTTGGCCACTCATGGTCTAGCTGGCGATACGAGAATTGCATAAAAAACACTAAGGTAGACGATGGTCATAAAAATCTGTCTCTCCAACTGCGTAGATTTTGTTATCCATTTGCGTAGATTTAGATAACATAATCCACGCAATTTGACAACTCAAAGACGTAAACCTGGATTTTTCTATGCATTTCACGTATTGCCGCCTAAAAACCCACGATGGGCAAGCTCGCGACACGTAAAATCATTTTATATTATATATACTACGCATTTTTCTTACATATCTTTGATTGATTAGTTAAATTCGAATTTTAAATAAATTTAACGGTCAACACTCAATACTCAAATTTAGTCTACCAGTAAGTTTAGGGCTCCGGTTTAGTCTCTAATATGAATAAATACTATAAAGTCAAGATTCAGCAAAAATGCCCATGCTTTATTATTATACTTTTGCTGCTTTATTGCAATAACAAACTCTCCTCATTACGAAGCGATGCAGCTGCACCCTCTCTCTCCACTCGATTAATGCATCATGATTGAGTGTTGACCGTAAACTTTCCCTTCATAAATCGATAAATATTAATGTATATATAAAAAATACATACAAGTACAGCATATATGTATATGTAAGTAATAAGTTTCATCGTGAAAACGCCTCAAAATGTGTGTCATTTTGCGTGCGTCCTTTTCGATGCGACACAGATGCGTGTGCCGTTCGTCCCAAATAAATCGACGACGCTCGAAAATTTGTTATAAACATTGTACGGTTGTTGACCCTTTTAGCACCTGCATCGGGGGAGATTCATCACAAACAGGTGCTGCTTTATATTTATCAAATGGATGCGTAGCGCATTCCCGAATGAATTACTAATTACAGGCCATTTTAAATCTAATTGAAAGGTCAAATCGTTTGATTGTATCATCAGCACCTAAAAATATAGATATAGTTTCATTTTGCATAAGTATTATTAAAAAATCTGGGTCAGAAAAAATTGTTCGTTCGTCAACACAACAAAAACAACAAAAGATGCAAAAATCCCACACCGTTCATTATCTTTTAGCGAACGAGAAAACCATTTTTCAGTAGGTTAATTATCTGGAGCAGGAAAACGAATCGCAATTTACCAAATAATCTATTTATAATTTCATTCATCGGAAAATTGGGCGCTCGAATTTCGGTGTTTGATGTCAGAATGTGCATTTCTAGTGCTGCTAACATCCTGAGCAATTAGCGATTACATAAAAAAAACCGTTAGAAGCCTGTATTATTTTCCTGTATTTGTGAACAGGAGGGAACGCACCCACAATAACATCGAGCATCGACTACCTGACAGGTTGTTGATTACACGATGCGTCGTTTGTTTATTTGAGACGAAATGTTTCAGATCGTAGCCTAGATTTACCTTATCAGCAATGATTGTTATCCATGTAAGTTATTGTCGGTATATAATGGATTATTTATGGATTACGGCAAACACATTCACAGCGAAACTGGGATGGGCCACCATAAACAACACCACTAGCAGCAACACAACTTCTCAGAAACGAACGCGCTTCAAGACTGACCAGTGCTAACCTACTTCCAAACAAACCGAACGCCGCCAAACACACCAACGATTTGATTTAATGCACCGTCTGCGCTCTGAATAATTGATTGATTAATTTCGTATGGGTCTAATGCTAGCCTAATGTACATTTGTCGCGATTAAGATCGTATTCGATGGATTATTATCGATTTTCCCTCGGTACTACTTTTTCGTTAAGGTGTATGAACCCAAACATGGTGGTTAGTGAACATTTAAAACATTACGTCATAGCGTATAGATAGGAATGTTGTCACGCCTAGGAATGACTTCATGTCTTATCATCATAACATTGTCGTCTTCCCCAAATAAAATTCTATTAATTAATGCATAATTAATGCATCGTCATTTGTTTACACTGACCAGACATGATCTATGCATTTTGTTACATTTTGTTGTTTAACAACAATATCTACTTTAATTAAGTCGATTTTATTCAATTTTAAAATAATTTTTCTATATTTAGCTTATTTATTGCACAAATTTATTAATTTATTTAAATTTGTTTTAAAAATATCTTGGCAAGTGAGCCATCGCAATATAGATGGCGCAAAATCTTAAAATATAAAATAGATATTATTATTGCAATTTAATACATTTTCAATTAGTTTATTAACTTTATTTTATGTATAATCTTGTTATTCTATTGCAATATAAAAGAAATGATTCAAAAGCGATGACGCCGCTTTTTTTAACATAACCTAAAATTCTGTATGTCATTGATGTCATTCGAGGTGATTTGCACTGTTTTCATTTAGTCATTTGTGAAGAAACGTTTGAAAATGTTGGATGCTCAATCATACGCTATGAATTCCGCATCAGATTGGATGAATGCACCGCATTCAACTGGCGTAAGCAATTTAGCATTTTGTATTATTTAAAATAATAATATTTTTTGTGTAAAATTGCAGACATCGATTATGGCTGTAGAATTTGAAGATGGAGTTGTAATTGGCGCTGATTCCAGAACAACCACCGGGTAATTTCTATCCAATGCATACATTGCTATAACTAATTTGTATGATTGCAGAGCTTATATAGCGAATCGAGTCTCAGACAAACTAACAAAAGTGACCGACAATATTTTTTGTTGTCGAAGTGGATCCGCTGCTGATACGCAGGCTATTGCCGACATTGTTTCCTACCATCTCAATTTCCACGCGTAAGTAATTCACTCATTCATAAAACAATATAGTCAGAAAATGATAATGTTTAATTATTAGTATGGAATTGGGGGAAATGCCATTGGTAGAAACTGGCGCTGCAGTATTTCGTGAGCTTTGCTACAACTACAGAGACTCGCTTACCGCTGGTATTTTAGTCGCGGGATGGGATAAGCGCAAAGGTGGTCAAGTCTATTCGATTCCCATCGGTGGTATGTGCGTGCGACAGCCGGTATCAATTGGTGGTTCTGGATCCGGCTTCGTGTACGGTTACGTCGACGCCAACTTCAAGAAGAACATGAAGAAGGAAGAGTGCGTCCAGTTCGTTACAAACAGTAATAATACATAGCAAGAGTTTTTTAGTGTAATGTATTAAATTATTATCGTTTTGCAGCTCTTACTTTGGCAATGTCCCGCGATGGTTCATCGGGTGGCGTTGTACGTCTTGGAATCATCACCAAGGAAGGCGTTGAGCGTAGAGTAATTTTAGGAAACGAACTACCGAAATTCTATGAAGGTTAAACTTCTTTTTTTACTATTAATTACATGATTTTTCAAGATAAAAAATAAAGTTCAGGTGTTTATTTATTCAGAAAATTTCAATAAAAAACCTTTTAATATTCTTTTATAATTAATTGTAATATAAAGAAGGATGGAATTCAGTTATTCCTCCTCCTCCGGCTCCGAATCTTGCTTATTAGTGTCCTCCCCACCGCTAAACGCCTGCTCATCCTCTTCCGCATCATCGTCGCCAGCAACTTCAGCATTTTCAAGCTCGGCACGTTCCATCTGTCTTATTAATTCCGCTTCATCAGTTGCAGTTACTACCTTAGGCTATAAAACAGAATCAAAATCAATTATCATCTTAAAAAAAGCAACCTATTTAGCTATCTTACCCCCATTTGTACTTTAAAAACGCCACCAAGCGATCCAATCGTCGTCTCGATCTTGTCGATTGCGTCCTGGAGTACTTTAAGACCCTCCTGTTTCTCTGGCGTCGATGTAGTCATTACTAAAATTTAAAATATATATTTATAATTTCCTAGATAACATAATAATATTAGTTTGCATTACCATACAAAGGAGGTGCTATGAGATTAATCTTAATCGGCAGCTCTTCCGTCGAGAGTGATAAGCCAGCTTTTAAGGCAGTTTTGACAGCATCGATTCCCTCATAGCCGTAGCAAGCGCATTCAATATCGGCGCGAATTTTCACCGCTTGTGAGGTGAGTTTCCTTTTCACTTGGCTCAGAAGCACCTCTTTCGTTTTTTCGTCAAGTCCACATTCGGCTAAAATACTGGGATCACTGCAAACAAACAACAGAATAAATTCAAAATCAATAATCTTTTTATAAATTTTTTTGATAGCATTAACTCTTCTTGCTCAGAAATGGTCAAAAAATTAAAATAAGATTTGAAAAGAATTAAGCCTTAAGTTCAGGCAACTTTATGTCCATAAACCAAAGTTACCGGGAAGCATATTCCCATTTCTGAGTTAGGTTTTGGGTTTTCGGTTGGACCCAATTTATGGCGCATTTATATTGAAGCGTCAATGATCGAGCTAAAAAGATCTGATGGGTAATAGGAGTAGTTGCTCATGTGCTCGGATTGTTACAGCAAATAACAATAAACAAACGTTAGACATTCCAAAGCTGTCTAGACATTAACTACCCCGACTACCTACCAGTGCTTGACGCTCGACTACAAATACGCCTTAAGTTGGGTCCGACGAAAAACCCAAAACCCAAATCAGAATCAGGAATGTTTAAATTTTATTACCAAGATATTATTGAGCTTGCCTTATTGCAAATTAAGCCCTGGGTGCTCCCGAAACAGTTTTAAGCAGCAGTCGCGCAACAATGTTCTGCTTTCGAATATTTGGGAAGAAAATATATAATTTCTAGAGATGGTAGAGTAAAATAAGGCTTTTGTTAAAAAAAAGATCTAAAACTGTTTTGATGGAAAAAATTCTAATTCGACTTTGGATAGTTTCTTTCATTCTCCCTTAAACAGTAATTGTATCACTTAGTGCACCATTATAAGTAACCTTCTTGGGGAAATACTTGGTAGGTACACAAATTATTCTCATAATCAAGTATGTCGCCACGAAAGCTTAATATTCTGTGATCATGTCTCAGCCAGATTTGCATCTTAATAATCTGGTCACCCTGTCTCCATAACAGTATCACTAGGTGTGTGGCTTTAGGCCTAAAACTGTCTCACATTGTTGTTTTATTTAAAATAAATTTAAGTATTTTTTGCAGTACCCCACATTTCTGGCCACTTTTAGAATATGTAATATGTATTTAAAATTGGCAAATATATTAATTAATTGCTCGCCAAAATGGTTAACTTACATTACAGCTTGCTTAAAGAAATCATAAGCACTAGCTTTATTCTTCTTATACTTTTCTTCAAAATGCCATGCCGTTCGCTGGTACAATTCCTCTAACTGTTCATCGGTTTCATATTTTAATAGCTCCGCTACGTGTCTGAGAATGGAATTAACAGCTTTCGCTTTTGAAAATCGCTCCGTGCATTTTTCCACATCTTCGGCGCTCACTCGTCGCTTTGATAAATCGATGTAGCCTTTCTCCTTGTCAACTCTTATCACAACGACCGGCTCCGTTTTTCCAACCCGAATTAATTTATTAATCGAACGAATACGCCTTCTTGACAATTCTGATAGCAAGATCATTCCCTCAATATCATTATACTCTAGCAGGTGGACGTAGGCGCCCATTTCGGCGATGGAACGCACATTTACCATCACCACATCTTCCACCTCTGGATATTTCTCCTTGTAAAATCTACACGAGAGCGGCATTTTGAAGCTGAAAATGTATGCCGATTAAAATGTGCTCATTGGCTACATAACCATACGCTACGTATCGGTATCATCACTTAAACATTTCAATTAAACTCTTTGAATATCTATGAATGAATTTAAATACCGCTTACATTTAGCTGTAGATAATAAGATGATAAATTTATTTGGAAACTTTCTGATGCAATTTCACGTGTACCCAATGAGTACTGAAGCAGTTTAACACAACCTGTCAAAAACGGTGACTGCAATTTGAACTACATCCGCTTAGTAGTTCCCATTTGAGGTTATGTTGCCATCTTTGGATTGTTTCAAGTACTGGTTAATTAGTGTTCTATGCATAGGTGGTGGCACTACCAGCTTATCTGGAAATTGTAGAAATCTTCATTTGACTTCAAAAGATGTCACAGTGTGAATGACATTTAATTGTTTTAGTTTACTTTTTAATATTTATGCTGTGAGATATTAGAAGTAAACAGCAGCTCAATGGTATTGTAAAGTAGTGAAGTACACTAATGGCATTTCATCAGAATTATGTCGGTGATATATTGCATTTAAACGTTGGTGGAAAAAGGTATTTGGGAAAATCTCTCGTAAAACAAAATCAATACACTAATGCGTATAATAATATTGTAGCTTTTCCACATCACGACAGACACTAACATGGATACCAGACACATTTTTCACTGCTTTATTAAGCGGTCGCATATCAAGTTTAAGAGATGAGAAAGGTGCAATATTTATTGATCGTGATCCAAAGATATTTTCCATAATATTAAATTACCTACGAACGAGAGAAATCTCGTTGAAAAATGTTGATCTACGCACACTGCGACACGAGGCGGAATATTATGGCATTGCACCGTTGGTGAAAAGACTGATTCTCTGCGAGGAGATGACACATTCGACGTGTGGTGATGTTTTATTCTACGGCTACCTGCCACCACCTATAAGTGAGCAACCAAGTGCATTGTTGCATTATGCATGATTCTAATTCATTGGTGTTCGATCCTGTTTTAGATATTCCCGTGCAGGATGTGACCAGCAGTGCACAACCGGTGGAAACGACGGCCGTACATAATCCACGTCTTACTCGCCAAAATGATGCTGTAAACGGTCTGCAATCGAATCCTAGTCTAGAAGCGTCGACGGGCAGCAATGCGAACGAAGCATTGCCATCGTCGTCTACCAATAACGGAGGCTGCCCACCGATGACTTCCTCACACGTTACACAGCAAATATTGAACGGGAATTTTCTGCAAAATCGGCAAGCGGGTAAGACGAGTACTTAGTTATCTACATCAACAGTGGGCAACTTCCGGCCCATTTGCGGTTTTCGTAAACCTTCCATCCGGATTTATTATATACTTTCGAACAAAAATGTGTTAATTTTGCCATTTTCCACTAGATGTTTGGTATATTTTATTGAAATATCTCAAATTTATATAAAAATCATGATAGAAATGCCGAATTTATACAGTATAGTGCAGACTTTTATTAAATTTTTTAAATTTATACATTTTCTAACCAAATGTTGGACTGATACTAAATTTTTACGTTCAGTTTGGCCAACAATATGAAAAGGATTGCTCACTCCTGATCTACATCTGTGGTATACTTAATCTAAAGTGCGATGGTAAAGCATATTTCCTGGATCACATAGATTTAAAACAAAAAGAGAATGAAACAAAAAAATAATGATTTTCACTAATAGTCCTGGAACATTAAAATATCTCATTTTTTGTATTTTATTTGAATATATTTTTCAAATTTGGGACGCGAGGTTTAGAAACGACTGAGCTATAAGTACATGAGTCAGGGTGACTGGTGACTATTCGCTCAATCATGAACCGAAATGAATGAACCACTCTTTTTACAGTTTTTTTGTGTTCCCACGTTCTATTTATTAAAAATGTGGGATGTAATAAAACGTTATGGTTTTTTGATGAAACTGTAAACCTGGCTTTTGTATCCCAAAGCAATTTGCTTTATTAATAATAAATGGCCGAAATAATTGCATTGTGTAATATAAATAATGAAACCTTTAACGCAGACATTCGTTTGACGTAGGTCATTCGCGCAATTCATCGGTGGAATTACGTCTCGGAATTTCAGGCAGTTGCAGTCGCAGCTCGCAGGATTTGCGTGGATTGGCGTCGCGTGGCCCGCCAGGCGCTGGACACTCACGTGCCGCTTCGTTAGATCTGCGCCATGCGCGCAACTCATCCGCTGATCTGAACAAACTGTTTCGTAACGACTTGGGACTGGTCTTTGGAACGAGCAGTAAATATTTTCCGGCGCTGCTACCTGAACGAACGATGTCTAATTGTTGAACGTATTTTTTTTAGCATCCGGATGGGCGGATCCACTACGCGTTCAAATCATCAAAGCACATCATAATTGGATTGTGGTGGCTTATGCACATTTCATTGTTTGTTATCGGTGAGTTGCGGAATGATTAATGTTTGTTTACAGTTTTCGGTGAAATTTCGGAATGTTACTTAGCTGTAATCTCTATGAGTAATATCTATTCCATGTTTATTTCATTTTCTACAATTAATAGTAATACTAAATTTTGGTTTTTATTAATATTTCTGTCTGTCTGTCCGTACTCGACCAAAATTTTAAATTTATTTTGCATAGCTAGAGCTTTAAAACTGACTACAGCTCAACCTTTAATCACTTTCTTACAATTATTTTGAGCATTTTCAATAATTCACAACCCGGTTTAGAAAATAACGTCGGACGGGACATATTTTTGTGTATACATACTGTATTCAATATTTCTTTTAATCTTTGTTGCAATTGCACATTGTTAATGTAATTTGAGCAAAAAATAATTGTGATTACAAATGATCTCTAAGTGTACAAAATTCTGAAGCCTCTAAAAGTATTAGTACGCCCATGCACATTGGCACATCTTGAAGGGAATATTGATTGTACTCAATGAGTTTTTTTACAATAAGATCTAGTCGATTGAACTTTCTACTTTTGAGATAAAAATGGTTAAAAATAAACATACAGCAATTAATTGTAAATATGATTTGATTTATTGCAGGTTAAAGGATTCGAGTGGATGGCAACAAATCTTCACCAGTCCGCATATCGAGCACTGCATCGAACGCATCGCGATCAATGCGAAAATGGGCACAGGCAGTGCGGGAGAGGCCACCCGAATGGTTGCCATCTCCTACGGCAGTCAAGTGAGATTATGGGGCATATCAGAGGATGGAATTCGAACGAATGTTGGTATGTCACAAACATTTATTTGATGATGGGTAAGAATCGTCACTAATCGATTTTTTATGCATTAGAAACGTTCAATCTGCATGTGAAAGTCGAATATTTATTTTTCATCGGCAATCAATTAGTAGCTCTTTCGCCGTCGGGGAAATTGGGCGTTTGGCATGCGATGACGCAGCATTGGCAGACGCAGGATATCGTTCCGATCGCATCGTTCGACACGGCCGGGTCATTTTTACTGCTTGGGTGCAATAATGGTTGCATATATTACATAGGTAAGCTAATGCCGAATCAACTACATTAGGGTAGCGCAGATAAAATGAATGAAAACTTGTTCAAAAAATTGAGGGTCTTTTATTATGATAAGAAAAAGATTATGACTTTTCCGGTTTGATTCTGCTGTCAAAAAAACGCAACATCTTATATTCTATCTATTTGACAAATTTTTCGTGAAATGTACTCTTGCGATTGGCCGATTCTTGCCATTAATCTAACGAAAGTTAAACATGTCTAAGTTTTTAATTTCTATCTCAATTTCTTTTCCATTTTGTGTGAAATTTTTGTTGATTTCTATTAAAAGTTTTCAACTTCATGCATGTAACTTCAAATTAAATTTGGCCTGTGAGGAAAATTATGTCTGTTTGGTGCGCAATATGGAAATTTTATCCAGCTTAAACTAAGAAAGTTCCTTGTGTTCTTTCTAATAATAGACATTCAATCGTTTTATTTGCACCACACATGTACGTCCAAATTGTTAAAATTCAATACTGTATGCAAATAATTTATATTTTAGATATGCAGAAGTTTCCATTGCGTATGAAAGAC
Organism: Adinopsis sp. GC000173; assembly: GCA_030264715.1. Classification (NCBI taxonomy): domain Eukaryota; kingdom Metazoa; phylum Arthropoda; class Insecta; order Coleoptera; family Staphylinidae; genus Adinopsis; species Adinopsis sp. GC000173. The sequence continues at coordinate 91,589 of JARJDW010018573.1, read as the reverse complement.
AACGATCTGTTAGTGACCGAATTGTATAAAGATCCGAATAACGATCCCGTGACAGCGATATCGGTTTATTTAACACCAAAGACGAGTAAGTATCATTCGTACATTTGATTCATTCTTGTTTTTAATCACTGGCGATTTTCTTTTCCTGGCTTCTGATTCGCTGCAATTTATTTAATTTACTTTGTATTCTAAATTCATTGACCCATTGATCGGTAATTTAGAATACAATAAATAAATTCGCTTTATTAATGAAATAAAAAAATAATAATAAATTAGCTAAATATTATAAGAATATAATTTCCCTATAAAACTAAGCCTTGTGTTTCATGCCAGCGTCGGAGCGAGGGCGGGAAGGTATGACACAAATTGTTTGACGCTTCACACAGATTATTTTTTTTCGAAAGAAAATTAATCTATATTTGTTTTGTTTGTTATTATTTCTGTTATTTTAAATATCATGTTTAGTTCTATGATTTGTATTATGTTTTATTCGTTATAATTTTGTCATTACAAATTTTTTTTTGTATGTACTTACACTTGAAATGAGATGATGGAATGTAATATTCGGTGATGCAAAATTTTTTATAGTAGTATTAGTGTATTGTATTAGCTGAACTTTTGTTGTTTATTTATTTTTTATAAAATTCCAACATATTTGCACATTGAATTAATATAATAATTGAAAATTATTTAATGGTTTTGCTGGTATGTCAACACAAGGACACCACATGACCAAAATCTAACTAAATTTCTGTTTATTTCTTATTCGAAAAATTAAATAAAATGCTTTAATCCATTCATAAATAATACATCGCATACATTTTGGCTCTTATTAGGTTATGTTTTAATTAAAACTTTTGCATTCATTTCGAATCAATTTCCTGCTTGTTTTAATACATTCGTACGCTACTTAACCCTTTGTTGTCCGACTTGAGTAAAAAAATATGTCATTGTCGATTGTTTTTGACGATATTTAGAAGTATAATTAACTATTAACTATGCATTTGCAACAAATCCTTAATCGCTTAATCCCTTATCTCTGATATATAATAGAAAACTGTCTTGCGCACATTCTATTGTATTGGCTATACTTACTGGCTAAGTGTTCTGTACATGAATTTTTCAAGTCACATTTGCGCTCCTTTATACCCAAATTTTCGAGTTTTGTTTTACACATGTGTGCTACAAATGTAGAACAATAAACTTGTAATAACTACATTTGTGCTACATAATGTTACAGTGCAGTATGATGTCAAATCTTGCTTATACATCATGTACCGTGCAGCATTATACTGTTCAATTTTCGTCACATTTATACTAAAATTGAATTAAATTTTACAAAACCTAGTTGTTTAAATATGCATATTTTTTATAAACAAATTAATAATTTGATACAGCATTTTTAAGAATTTTACATACCGATATCAAAAAAGTCATGCATTTAAACACTAACTTTGAAAATTTATCTTTGTCCGATGTTTTAAGTAAAGCAACATATAAGTATTAGAACTTCTTTGGCTGCTTGACAGGTTGTTTCAATGATAATGTGCATGTTTACTGTTGAGTGTTTTTTTATTTTTAATATTATGATCATTTTTTGTTGTATTATTAACAATTCCACCAATATTACTTTGATTTAAACAAAAGTAAGTTTGAATTCAATCACTGCATACTATTTATAAGTATTGCAGATAAAAATGTATCAAAAGATTATGATTGTTAATAAATATGTAAATATATATATGTGGTGCCGCGTTAAAAATATTATTAGAAAAACTGAGATATAACAACATTTAATAAAATTTACAAGCTTCCATCAAATTGTAAAGGAACATGCTTTTTTATGGCTGAAATTTTAAGAGCGTTTTTATCGTGGCGCATGTGTGTGTCAGTGCTTAATTAATTGGCGTCTTCGACGAAACTTAATTTTGAATTTTATACGTGGTGAACATATTCGGGAGTACCGTAGGTCGACAAGGGGTTAAACAAGCAGGATGTTGAATATGAGGTTGTGTTCTGTGCAATTGACGCAAATTTTGCACAAAACAAACTGAATTTATCAAATGATATAATAATATCAGAATGATTCAACTAATTTCTGTCTTTGTTCCTATTCTTCATTACTTTTAACATAATTATTGAAGCATTTTATTTATTAAGAAACTGGTGAGTCGTACAGCTTTTATTCATTACTGCTATGTGGATCGGTTAACCGCAACATATACCGCAAAACAGATACTTTCACCAATAATAATTAATTATAACAAATGATTGTTTTACGTTGTTGTTGTGAACGTATCTGTTAAGGTTAACCGTTCTATACAACAGCGTTATTATTAATTTGTTATGTGAACATGTGACGAAACTCTATTTTAATCTATTATATAGAATGTATATTTATTTTTTAATAACGCTTTGAACAATTGCCTACAGCATTAACATTCGTTTAATTTAATAAATGTAGATTTGTGTGGAAATTGGATTGAGATTGCATATGGAACGCGTTCGGGCTCGGTGCGCGTTATCGTCCAACATCCGGAAACGGTCGGTCACGGACCGCAACTGTTTCAAACGTTCACCGTTCATCAAAGTCCTGTAACAAAAGTAATTCCATTTCAGTGTTGCTCATCGTATAAAATGTAATAATATCTTTTTTTCTTTAATATTCTTCTAATATAGGTAACATTGTCGGAGAAATACTTGGTGTCTGTGTGCTGCGAATACAATCACGTTCGCACATGGCGTGTGACACGTTTCCGTGGCATGATCTCAACGCAGCCGGGCTCTACGCCGGAGGCTTCCTTTAAAATTGTGTCATTGGAAACGGTCGAGCCGTGTATAAGTCATGCGGCGGCGAATGATTGCGGCCCGTTCGGCGAGCAGGACGATGAACAGGTGTTTGTTCAGAAAGTTGTACCTGATAATGATCAATTGTACGTGCGGCTGGCCAGCAACGGCAAAAGGTAGTTGATTTAAGCGTTTTTAACGACAACGACTGATGAATGTGATGCCTTTTTGTTTTTAGGGTATGTGTAATAAAGTCGGTGGATGGTAGTACGATTAGTGCATTTTGCGTCCACGAATGTGAAGGATCAAGTCGAATACGGTCGCGGCCTGGCCGTTTTATCTTCACTGGACATTCGAACGGATCAATACAGATGTGGGATTTGACCACGGCTCTAGATCCATCTTATAAGACTGATACTGGTAATAAAGACAGTGTTTCACTAATGAAGGCAGTATTGCAGTACATAAGCTTACAACTTTTCAATTTAAATAATTATTTCTAAGCAATAAGATATTTTTGTTATTTGCATGTTTTTCTTTTTTCTAACGTATAAAACTCTTTCTTTTGTTTATATAACGTGAACTTATTGAGTTAGTTCAACGGTGAGCATCCTCCGCTCCGTGAGTCATTATAGCCCTGGTCATCTTTCCGTCTAGCTTATGTTATTTAGATTTATTCAAATTTATTAATTATTTTATTTTATCCTTTTGTTAAGGAGGGACTTTCGCCGCGCATGCTTGATTTTCGTAGATATCGTAATGTATAATTTACTTAAGTGTTTCAATCACTTTTAAGTATTTTGAATATTAAGATATCTATGAAAATCAAGCATGTGTACTGGAATCGGCTCTTTAATTAAATTTAACATTTTAACCAAATATAAATTTTATCAAAATAGTGAAAATATCAAGTATGGGTTAAATACTTTACTCTATGTTTGACTCGCGTTAAGAACTTCAGTTCAGTTTAGTCCGCGATATGGAAATGGTTGCCCACGTGTGCTAGTTTATATTTTTGAGTTAATGATAACTTTCTAATTAATTACGAAGAAAAAAATAATTAACATTTAATGTACAGGGTGTTTCAGAATAGCTGTTAAAAACTTCTAGCGTAGGTTATCATAACATGTAGTTTCCAATGTATAATCCAAACAAAACCTATAGGCGCAAACATTTTATTTTTTAACTTTTGTTGTATAAATTTGGTATACAAAGTATAACGTATGATTTGAGCTGAGAAGATAGTGGTATAGCGAGCAAAGAAGCTGAATAAGTAACGCGATTTAAAAAAGTGGTTTGAAAAATCTGAATTGTTTCTCAAATATTTTGTAAAAAATATGGTCCAAATGGTAGCATTCTCCTGTAAGTTATTGCTTGATGAATGTCATCCTGTTCAGACAGAAATTGAAGAAAGTCAAAGGTATTGCCGATTCTTACAATTTGAAGAGATTAATGAAGAAGTTAGAAGAATTTTGCCGGATATGCTAGTCAAAATAATGCAAATATTTTGAAAAATACTCAAAATATACATCACTTTTAAAGGCAGACTTGTATGACGCTACTATTAGTACTTAGAGTAAGAGAGACAATTTTATTTAGTTTTTCAAATATGATATCTTAAACCACTTAAAAATAATTAACTTTATATTTTGTCTAGAGCTTAATCCGGTCCTGCCCCTATAACAAATCTATGCATTGCTACGTGTTGTATAATTAAACTTGACTCATTTGTTTGCTACTCCACTATGTTCTTGTATCATTAAAATCACAAGACTTATTTTTGGAAGAATCCTGTTATTTCGTAGATGGTAAGAACAACTATCTTAAGATTTCGCTATTGATTTGCGCCTATAAATTATTCCAAACCATGCTGCTTCCATCCTTTAGAAGTTGTAGTTGATATTCTGGAATACCCTGTATATATTCTGACAAGATTGTTTACAATATTCATCAATTATAGATGCTACAAATGGTGGACCATCACCCGAAGAATTATTACGGCTGTTAGATCAATGCGATTTGAGTAACAGCTTATGTTCGACACCGTGCATGTCGCCGTCGCCATCGCTTGCTGCCGCCGTTAGACTGAAATCGAGTAACGTAGCGTTTCTAAATCAATTACAAGACAGTGATCGGTCTTCTAGTTCAAACTAGAGAAATGATGTAGATAGATAGGCGAGAGATACGTATTACTCATATCAAACAGAGAAGAGAGCTACGATTAGAGATCTATACTTCTGCATATATCAATTAAGAAATTGTAAGAAATTTATGATTCAACGCTATTATGAGGCATACATACAGTATTTAAATATGAAATATCCAAATGTAATTACGCATATTTACATAAAGCATTTCAATCCTAGTATAATTAATATGAAATTTATAATATATTTGGAGAAATAAGTATTTTTATGATAAAACTCTGGAAAAAAATAATAAGAAGATAGAATTGTTATTGTTGACGTTAAAGTAAATAAAGTCGCTGAAATGCTTTTTAAATATGGATTTGCTAGTAAGTCATAACTGTTTTTAATATTCTGCATCATTTATGATGCAAAATTAATTGAATGGGAGGATTCTGCATTGAGAGCTATTGGAAAAAAGATAAACTTGAAAATAACAAAGGGGAGAGCGAGCATATTATTGATTTAATTTGTATACATATATATATTTTAAAATGGCCATGACTTATTAGCCAACCTAATAATTAGACTTTAAAAGAAAATTTTCTAGCAAATAATATTGAATGAATCGATTTACAATGTTTTATTTATAAAATCAATACGATTCGTAGTAAACAACTTCCGATCCGTACAATTTATCAATAAATATGTTTTTGTTATTGATGAAATAATATATGTGACGTAATGACAAGCAACCTTAATTCGCGCGATTTGAATTTTAATAAAATATCAAGTTGTCTGCTGTTGTCTACAATAATATTATTGATTAGATAAGTAAAACATTGGTGGTGTTTCGTTGCAGTTTTGGATTGTGTTTTTGATTTTGTAACAAGAGACATTTCTTGCCGCATTCGAATTATATGTAAAAAATGTATTTTATAATTTATTTATTATCAAAGGGAAATAATTAGTTAGTTAAAATACGATATTTTATTCACATAAAAGAGAAATATAAATTTGTACGTTATTGTTATTTTACATTTTATTGCTATTTACACATAAATATTGTTTAAATTGTATGTTTATTTGAGCAAATGTTAATTATGATGATTAAAAAGTGAGAAGTAAAAAGAAAACGATAAATTTGTGACAAAAAAAAATTGACAATTTCCTTCATTTTATATAAATGCATATCAACAATCAACAATCCATGCCTGTTAGTTTGATTCTTCGCGAATTAGTCTTGCAATTGTGGAAGGTTATAATACCAACGTGGTTCAGTTAATGGATTCAATAAATAGCTCCAACTAATAATACCTAGAACAAACATGACGCTAATAAACAAGCGCTGTTTGCCTTCGAAATGTGACACTTCGTCTAATGCAGGTACACCCATGTGATTGCAAAATGCGTGTGCGATAAATGAGGATGCCAAATGCCCGGTACGATAGAATAGAAATGCGGAATAGGCGCCGAAGATGGTTGTGTAGGTGAAGTGGAAGCACGAGGTGAGGATCGCAGACTTGACCGGCATGCCGTAGCGCACGTTTTCGATGATGTGGTGAAAATGCGCCGCACCGAAGAAGATCGGACAGATGAAGATTGCGTGGATCGGTTTGAAGCATTGCAACAGTAGGGGCAGCATACACGATCGAAAACTATATTCTTCGGAGAGTGGAGCAACGACGTGCGATCGTAACCACATCGAATCTTTCATGTTGTTTACCCAGTACATCGGCTCTGAAATGCATGCAGCAATATATCTATCTATCTTATAATGTATACCTAATATATAACTAATTGATTTGATTCATCATTTTATTAACTTATTTATTAATTTACTTACCTGTGTATAAAGTAAGGAGTCCGTTGTAAATTTGCATTGATAAAGGTCCCAAAAATAAAATCATTGTTAAGAATAAAGGCATCACGAATGCCTGGATTAGGCCTTCGGTTCGCAGCCCTAGCACAGCCCAAAAACTTTTCTAAAAAGCAAATATGTGATGTAATAAAATCGGAGCTTGGTAGATAGAATATTGAATTCAATCTAACCTGTTTTAATACATTTTTATCTAATGCTATATATAAAAATAGTGGCGATATGAAGAACATAACAAATACACTTATAAATCGTTTTCGTATTGTACTCGGATGGTTTCTAGAAATGAAAGAAAATTATAATAAACAAATCATCAATATTTATCAAATTAAAAGTATTTATTAAAAAAAATCAAAATAATAAAATAATACAAAACAAAATATTTATAACAGCAACGATATAACGATATAATATAATATCATATCCATGATGGAGTAGTATATATATTGGTTTTGAATATAAAGAAAAAAAAAGGTTTCAGCATGTTGGGCATAGGTAATAGGTTCTCACGGTTTCGTCTTGTAGTTTGATTTAGTGAATTGAGAGGGTCGCGGGGTGAAGAAAGCAAGATGCCGCAAGAGGCATAGCAGGCTTTTGTTTCGTGCGTGCATTGAAAACGTCGTTTAGGATAGAAATATTAATATATTTTTGAATTGGAATTATCATACATACGCTTAATATTAATATTACCTGTCGTGTTGCGTTTTCCATATATATAAACTGGCAACATATATTACAGAATGTATGAAACATGTTGCAATAGGAATAAAACAAGTTGAAATCGCTTCAATTCCGTGCTGCTCCATTCTGACATTTTAGCGATCACGTGACCACCAATGAAGTACTGTTATTGGCCCGGGAGGTTTCGTCTGAATATATTCAATTGTTCAGTGAAAATGGCCGTCAGCAGTGCTTAGTGTCTCCTTTGTTTAGGATTGGATTTTATTGGGGTTGTGTGTGGATTTTAAGATGCCGAGCGCTTCTTTTACGGCCTCCAGGTCGTGTGTAAGAAGATCCCGAAGAAAAGGTGCTAATAGAATTCCTACACCTTCGAGAACAACCTCTGGTAAGTAGAACACAGAACTGGAATTTACTTATGGACCAAATTGCAACTCTCTAATTTTACAATACGCAGCGTATATTTGATATAAATTCGTAAAAAATGTGTCATCACACAATTTAATACGTTTTATATCGATATACGAGCCGTTTTGAATGTTTTAATCATTTATTTAGAGGGACCTGCCTAGTTTTATTTGACAAATGTCATCCCAACATACATAAAAATAACAGGGCAGCCCACATACCAGACAAAAACATTCAGCCAAATCCGTTTCATATATTCAATGAAAACATTGCATCGCTTGCTATACAAATCGGTCAATAATTCAATATGTTTATATATTTCACATTCGTATAATGTGTTACGTTTGTTTTAGCAGAACCATGTGAACCATCGTGTCCAATCCCAAATCAGAACATTCCAGCCCCGTTAGGTCCTGGCGGCGGCCCATCCTCATCCGCCGTTGCCCCCAGCACTAGCGGTAGCACCGTTCCCGCACACCATTCACCCTACGATCTGCGAAGAAAGTCGCCGTCGCATCATGAAGCTGGTCCGAGCACCAGTGCCGCAACGGCTGGCTCGCCAACATCGCCAGCCACCCCAACCGCTCCAGCTCAAGTTTGCTACACGTCTGCTATGCTTCCAGCACGAAAACGGCCTCGACGGACATGTTCCACATCATACGAAAGTAATAATAATAAGAAACTTGAATATTGAGTGATTATATTCTGTGCTGTGCTTCTTATCATCGTTCGTTCATTTGTATTTCTAGATTCGACACCAACAGCTGCACATTATTTACAATATGAACTTCCTGACGAAGTATTGCTCACAATTTTTAATTATTTACTTGAGTTGGATCTGTGCAGAGTTAGCCAAGTGTGTAAACGTTTCCAAGCGATCGCCAATGACACTGAGTTATGGTAATTTTATCCTCATTAAAAACCTCCAACCAATTTTGCTGATTTAATTCCGTTTTTATGTATGTAGGAAGCGACTTTATCAAAGTGTATACGAATATGATTTGCCATTATTTAATCAAGCACCATGTCGATTTGAGTTTATTAGTCCGGAGGAATCCGATCTAGCGAATCCATGGAAGGAATCGTTCAGGCAATTGTATAGAGGTATCCATGTCAGACCGGGCTATCAAGATTTAACGTTTAAAGGCAGGAATCTGTGTTATTTCAATACCGTTCAAGTATGCTATACAATACTCTATTGAAATGTTGTTTTTTTTCTAATTATATGTAAATGTTAGGGTGCTTTGGATTATGCTGATGAGCGAAGTGGAAGCAATAGTACAACAGGTTCAGCTGGATCATGTGCGAGTAGTCATACAAGCGAAACATCAAATCAAGGAGCTTTAATATTTCTCCATGCTGGAACGTATCGGGGAGAGTTTCTTGTTATTGATTCAGACATTTCTCTTATCGGTAATTTAAAACATTTTTTTTTCTTTATTCTTTTTCGCATAAACTATTCCATGTTTAATAAAACACTTGCCGTAAGCCAAGAAAATGTTTTGACTTGTCAATGTTTTATTTTTAAGATAGAGGTTAGGTTTGATGAATCATTCAGCGATCGAAGTTTATAACATGAGTACATATTAGCAGCGCGATATAAATGTCATTCAATTTTCTTGGTATACGTATACATGAATATATGCTAGCTAGAATTTTTCTATCTAAATGAGGGAATGACCTACTTTGAATGCAGCAAAATGTTAAAATTTATCGCGCTGTTTTGTGTAGGAGCTGCGCCAGGAAATGTCGCCGAATCGGTAATCTTAGAGCGTGAATCCGAATCAACTGTGATGTTTGTCGAAGGAGCAAAGCAAGCGTACGCCGGTCATTTAACACTGAAATTTTCACCTGATGTAACATCGACGGTACCACATCATAAACATTATTGTTTAGAAGTAGGCGAAAATTGCAGTCCAACGGTAGATCATTGTATTATAAGAAGCACATCAGTCGGTATGTTGCGTTCAACCGTATACAGCGGCTCAATAATACTAATTAATTCATTTTTCTCCTTGTTGCAATTCAAGTGGGCGCAGCTGTATGTGTTAGTGGTGTTGGAGCGAATCCAGTTATCAGACATTGTGACATATCTGATTGTGAGAATGTGGGACTTTATGTGACAGATTATGCTCAAGGAACGTATGAAGATAATGAAATTAGTAGAAATGCATTAGCTGGAATCTGGGTGAAGAATTATGCAAATCCGATTATGCGAAGGAATCACATTCATCACGGTCGCGATGTTGGCATTTTTACTTTTGATAATGGCTTGGTAAGTTTCAAACATCTACATCTGTTCGAGCGCGCATCGCAACCGCGCTCAAAATATTATTCATAAGAAATATTCAAGAGTATGTGATGTACAGGGTATATCGTAATCAAATCGTATTGAAATATTTTTACTCAACATATATACAGGGTGAGGCACGAGAATCACATTACGTTCCGTGCAATGCATGCGTACATCACAGCTCAACGTATTTCTTATGGCAGAAAAGTAGTTTGGCGTGGTGGACAAAACATATCTGAGACCCTGTGCCAATTGAAACGTTAAAAACGGTTTTACTCGCGTTATATATTTGCATGGCGGTATTACATTCCTAGACATTTCACTAGCATTTTTACGATTTCATATCATCGTAGAGGTATGCAAGCTAGAATCGCGTTTGTAGGCGTCTGATTCTTCTCACCGTTCTGTGAAACAACGCTGTTCTCTCATAGACGTGCAGCGTAAATATTCGCGATTCCCAAGCATTTTGCTCGATGTATTTCGAATTAGACATACTGGAGTGAGGAGCAACGAGCAAGAGCAAAGTAGCAAAAACCAACCAGTGCATTTAAGTATAATGCTGCCTACATTATATGAACGCTTCATTCTCTCTACGTCAGTGCTCCACTTCTCTATGTTCCCATCCTAACATAGTGAAGCGGAGAGCAATGCGATTTGAACAGGAAGAGAGCACAGCGCCTATATAACCAATGTAATCGCCTATATGTGCGGCCTAACTTAAATGTAGAGGTTCGTTTTTATTGTTCCACTCCCGCTTGTTGCTCTTCACTGCACTATTCTCATTGTGTATACATGGTGATGCTGAGAGTAGCGCATATTCGGGGAGCAGTGCGCTGGCAAATTGAGTGACCTCATAGTGGTGCAATTTAGTCAAGCATAACATGCAAAATATTGTTGAAATTTAATCTAAAAAATTTTTTATTGAAAATTTTCATTGAATATTTTCATTGAATTATGTTGTACAATAGCCAATTATTACTATTTCTTAGATTTTTATGACGATTTGAATGCCGATTTTGTTTGTTATTAGGCAACCGTGATAGCAATGTATAGAAATTTTCAACGCCTTTGAATTGCACTTGAACGAGTCACTATGCATGTATCATTATGACTACATATATGTTTGTTTTCGTTGCATGATAACAGCGATACAATCTGCGCTACTCTCCTTCTTATAATACCACGAAACCTAAGGCAGTTTTTTTTTTAATTTTACCCATATATACAGTTGGGGATTCTGCAGAAGCTAAAGATCGTCGCAAGTTTTTAACGAATAATTTCATAAATAAAATTCTTCTACAGTGAAATCTAAAGAATTATCACAAACTAGTTATTGTTGACAGAATAATCTTACGCAAACAATTGCTGTTCTAGCGTCCATAGCTTTATAATGATAACTGATAATGAAATGCTATGAGTAAGAATGCAAACATTGGATTCTTATTTCAGCGTTTTCAAAACAACGTTTATAAAGGATGTTCCAGAATGTCGCTTATAAACTTCTAGGGTAGGCCGAGGACATTATTAGAAATGCACCTAAGGTGAAGTAGGCTCACGTGCTACAAAATAAACACAAAGCCACCTATTTTACAAATCTTATCAATTATTTTGTTGTTGTTTTACCATTATTTCATTAACATAACATGGTTTACAATGTGATTGCAACACACAAATTTACAAATATTTCACAACGATACAGTCGCGAAAACAGCGCAGCTTTTTTGCAGAATGCGATACAATAATACATCCGTTAACGATATCTCTAATTTTCATCGAATCACAAAAATGTTTGTCATTCATTGTAACTGCACTAACCTAAATGATTACACGGGCTAGTGGTTGGTCATCATCGAACTGTAACTACTATAAATTGTATACAGTGAATTTGATTTTCTTATACATTCGTAAAAAATCCTTTACAAATTTGAACAAACTTATTTGGATTATGCAGAACGGAGGTTGGCCACATTAAAAATTAAAACCATGGTTGCCTAGTTTTAGGGATACTATATTTAAAACAATTTCAATGCACCGTACAAGTAAAAACCTACATCTTAACTATACCATAACCACCTATCATTCGCGGGCTATTTCTTTTTCCGTTAATATTGATTCGGTTAACTTAATATTCTTTAGGAACGTATCCTTAACATTAAATCATCATTTACATTACAATTACACTATGCGATACTGACTGACAAACATTTTTGTCATTTCGCAGCTGTTAATAACGATCTTAATCTTACTAATATCCTCTACTTGCCCTAAATGTAATCGACATTCTGAAACATACTGTACTTACATCCGACATATATTAATAATGCAACATGATATCGGGCATGTCTACCTTCACTTTCTCTGCAGGCAGTCATCCGGTCGTTGCGATTAACCCTTTACTGCTAAGCATAATAAATAAAATTGCATCTAATAAATTTAAGCAAGAGGAATCCCAATCGATTTCAACGATTATATGAACAGTAATCATTCAATCATTCTTATATGGACGAAATGCAAGTTTATTTGGCTTAATTAGCTAATGGATAATTTCAATGATCGTAGGACTTTCATTCAATTAAATTGAAACTGTTACATATTATGGTACACCCTGTATAATAATGTGTTCGATATTTTGTTGTATGATTTTTTAGTTAGTGTAATAGCAATTGAATGCGTGTACGGTTTGTAATAGTATGTGTTGTGTGTTTTTAGGGATATTTCGAAGCAAACGACATCCATAATAATCGAATAGCGGGTTTCGAAGTGAAAGCTGGCGCAAATCCTACGGTCGTACATTGCGAAATCCATCATGGACAAACTGGCGGCATTTATGTGCACGAGAACGGTTTAGGTCAATTCATCGATAATAAAATTCATTCGAATAATTTTGCGGGCGTATGGATTACGTCAAACAGCAACCCAACGATTCGACGTAATGAAATTTACAATGGCCATCAAGGTGGTGTTTATATTTTTGGTGAAGGGCGGGGATTAATTGAACATAATAACATTTATGGCAATGCCTTGGCGGGCATACAAATCAGGACTAATAGTGATCCTATAGTTAGACATAATAAAATTCATCATGGACAGCATGGTGGTATCTATGTGCACGAGAAAGGTCAGGGATTAATCGAGGAGAATGAGGTGTACGCTAATACGTTGGCGGGCGTATGGATTACAACTGGCAGCACCCCAGTCCTACGTCGAAATCGAATACATTCTGGCAAGCAAGTTGGCGTTTATTTTTACGATAACGGACATGGAAAGCTCGAAGATAACGATATTTTTAATCATCTATATTCGGGCGTTCAAATCCGAACGGGTAGTAATCCAGTTATACGTGGCAATAAAATATGGGGAGGACAGAACGGTGGTGTTTTGGTATATAATGGTGGATTGGGACTGTTGGAGCAGAATGAAATTTTTGACAATGCAATGGCTGGCGTTTGGATCAAGACCGATTCGAATCCAACGCTGAAGCGTAATAAAATCTTTGATGGCCGCGATGGCGGTATCTGTATTTTTAACGGTGGCAAAGGCATATTGGAGGAGAACGATATATTTCGAAACGCGCAAGCCGGCGTTCTAATTTCAACGCAAAGCCATCCGATACTCCGACGAAATCGAATCTTTGATGGTCTCGCTGCTGGCGTCGAAATTACGAATAACGCAACCGCAACGTTAGAGTTTAATCAAATATTTAACAATCGCTTTGGTGGCTTATGTTTGGCGAGTGGCGTTCAGCCGATCGTTCGTGGCAATAAAATCTTCAACAATCAGGATGCCGTCGAAAAGGCGGTCGCTAACGGACAGTGTTTGTATAAAATCTCAAGTTACACATCGTTTCCAATGCATGACTTTTATCGTTGTCAAACATGCAATACTACAGATCGAAATGCCATTTGTGTGAACTGTATCAAAACTTGCCATGCCGGACATGATGTCGAGTTTATAAGACATGATAGGTAAGCAAAAAATTGAATATTGTGATCTATTTAAAAAGCTGAGAATATAGTGGAGCGACGAGCAAAGGAGCAAGCTATATCAGCTCATTTACTCTTACTCCTATATGTCCCCAGTCTTAGTTGTTAACTTATTACTTACCATAAATCATTCGTTCAAAATCAATCACACTGTGTTCACACTGCAAGATACAACACTACATTATATCATTATGTATTTAAAGTCACATGCATTTTCATAATTTCTATTAGATCATAGATTAATTATACATTCATTACGTATCGTCATATTGCGTTTAATTCATAGAAAAGATGTAAACTCTAACGACTTGATTATTTTTTCCAGATTTTTCTGTGATTGTGGTGCAGGAACATTAACGAATCAATGCCAATTACAAGGTGAACCTACACAAGATACTGATACGTTGTACGATTCTGCAGCACCTATGGAATCTCACACGCTCATGGTGAATTAATACTAAATATGAGAAATAATAATACAAAAGGACACCAAGATGATATTATTTTATCGAAGGGATTATTATAAAGTGTTCACTTAGCAAGCAACTACTACTACAAAAAAAATATTGAATATGAAAACAAAACAAGTGTGTGAAAGTGTTAATATTTTGCAACATAGTTTGTTCGATTTATTAATTTATGGTTTTTTATTTATATACGCATCCGTTTTTGAGCGAATTTTTAATGATTGTGAATTGACAATATTCGTGAAGTGATTTTTTTAAAACATGAACAATAATTGGACAATTGCACAACCATTGTTTATCGATTCTAAAAATTGCGCACGCGCGCGCTTAGCAATACATTCACCCGACTGAATTTTCCACAAAATAATAACAATTTTCTCATTTAGTTCTTAATTTAATTTAATATGAAAACAAAGTGTATTAAAAACTTAGAGACAATCAACGCAAGGCTTCCAAGTTTGTATGAAATGCACCATATTTCTTAACATTCTCTTTTTTTAACTCTATTTGTTGTTAATTATGACGGGCGCGCACGTTTTTTGTTGGATCCTGTTTTTTTTATTGTTCGTTTCGTTTTGTGTTAAACACGACTCTATTGCAGCTTGAAGAACTTACTTACTTTGTATTACTTTTTCGTTTGTTAAAGCAGTAATATGCGAGCTTTAATTATTTTGTACTTTTCTTACATGAAATGTCAACAGAAATTAAACTCAATTAGCGGAGTATAAAACTAGTTGAATATCAATACCTCCTTTTTTAACAGTTGTTTATTATTGACTTCAACCTCATTATCGGGCATTTATTACAAAGGTGTGGTTGTTGTTTTTATATTTTTTTAAATGTAAACCATGCATCAAAAAAGCGTTGATCAAGTTTGTTTTAATTTTTTTTTGTAAAGAAAATGTTTGAGTGATAATGCGCAGTTGTTACATCAGGATGATGATGTATTATGCCTTTTTATACTATAATCTTTACGGCTCTAAGTTAGCATTGTTATAAAATATCATTTAAGATAGATTGTACGTTTTTTTATTTATTATTTTGTTTCCATTTTTTTTGTAATATTAATTTTGTGTACGGAACGGTATGCAATCTATTTATGGCGCTTTTATCGATACAATTAATTATTTTTAGTAACACAAAATTTATGTTTGCGTGATTTGTCGTTTTAGTGAATATAGCTTTAAAATTATTGAGAAAAAAAAGTATATAAACATAAAAGAAAAACAAAACAACAATATTAGTAAATGTACATATAGAAATTGATGATTAGCGTGTGTTGGTGTGTGAATGTGAAATATTTTTTATTCATAATATTTGGGAATGTGTGGCGAATATAAAGAAATCAGTATTGAAATTAAAAATAATGCTTAAAATAAAACAGAACATATTATTTTGTAAAAAATATGATAAAAAATAAAACAAAAGTGAAATTTCAAAGGCGATATGATTGATAAAAATTGTAAATGTGTGTTATACTTGTACATATATTTGCGAGTAATTTAATAACCAGCTGCGTTTATCATTTTATATTTTTTATTCGAAAGAAGAAAATAAAAAAAGGCCTGAAATTATTTCTATAGATGTTAATCTTCTGTTAATATTGTGTATAGAATATTATAATTGAGACAAAAAAATGAAAAAATGAATTGATGAATACGGAACAGGTGCCATATAATACATAACACTTTTATCAAATCTATCAATAATGAACACAAGATGCAATGATACTTTGAAAAATTAATATTAAGAAAGGCGTTAATTCTAGCTAACAAATAGGTTATATTATATATAGTCGAGATATTAGAGATTTAATAGTGTAATTCTTTTTTAATTGTTTTCTGTTTTAGTTTCTACGCAGTATCTAATTTTTACGTTGACTGATTTTCTTATGATGTGCTTTGAGAAATCAAAACAAAACAAAATAAAATACGATATTTATAAGCAATAGTTCTTGCCTATTACAAGTGCACTAATGTAAAACAAACATAAGTTTAGTGGCAGTGTGCGTATTTTTGCCGATGATACTATTTTTGCCATAAATAAATGAAATAATTAGATAAATCACAACAAAAATATACACAATGCCGCACCTGCGATATATCGAATAAAACGCATATGTTCTACAATTTTTGTGTTTGTTTTTTGTTTTGTTTAAATGGATTTTAAAAAACAAAAAAATGATTGTGTAATTTCTCTATGTATAATTGCGACTGATATGTCTATGTATATCAAATATTTGTAAAATATTGTCCTTTTTCTAATTAATACTAATTCTAAAAAGTAAGTTTTAACATTAAGTCTACATAATGAAATGGAATTAAAAAAAATAAATTAATGTCAGCCTTGTAGATCAATACTGGCAAATGTCGTTTTCATAGTTAGCTAGCACCGTATTGTACTGTGTACATTATATAAAATATATATGGCTAAATATTTGACTATTTTGTTCAACTTTTATTTATTGACCTTTTTGATTGATGTTACTTTGCGATCTTTCAAGATACTTGTAAGTAAGTTTACTCGAAGACCCAATTTATCAATTGATCCTGCGCAGTAGCAAAATATCTATTCAAAACATTGCAGTTTGCTAATGCGCAGAATCGGTATTTTGATTTTATCGTTTTTTTTAATATATTTTTGCCTTTTATGTTTAGTTAAAGTTAACATTGTAAAATAATACGTACTAATTTAATTATTCAAATATTAAAATAGTTTTTTTTTATAATTTTTGACACTGATTTTTTCAAAAATATCATTTATGTCTTGAGCAATAATCCCTTCAAATGGATCAATAGGATGACTACAAAACAACGTTTTAAAGTTTAAAAAATTATTTATTTTAAAAATGGTTGGGTTGAAATGTAGGTGGCTTGTTCTTGGTGCCACATTCCAACGCCGACGGCAGGTGTAGGCAGTGTGTCACGTCCAATATACTTAATCTTAAAATAACAGTAAAAACGATTAAAATATTTTTATTATTATAATTTTGTTCGAATTTATTGTTGCACAGGTTCCAAAATTGAATGCATTCTCAGCTGTGTGCAAATTGTCCCCGACAAAACAAATTCAAACAAATCTTATATGAAGAGTGAACTCAACAGATGACAAATACAAAAAAGTTTAATTTCAATGTTTATATCATTTGTTAAGTTCGTTTTAATAGTTTTGAGCATCTTAATGATTATTCAATAATTACCTTTCGTCCAACCAAATTTTCAAATCGTGGCTTAACAAAGGTCCAAACACCCATATTTCTCGGTTCTTCTTGACTCCAGACAAACTCTTTGGCGTTACTATATTTATCCAATTCCTGGTGCAATTCCATGGTTGGGAATGGTGAAAAGCTTTCTAAGCGCACTAATGCTACATCATTAATACCCAAACTTTGTCGCTTATCCAACAGTGTGTAGTAGTGTTTACCGCTGCATAAAATTACCTTCCTCACCTTCTTTGGATCGATTAATAAATCACCTATAAAACATTGTCGGTTTTAGTAACAATAAATGGTTTATTAAGTAAAGCGTACTTATGACTGGCATAAAATGTGTGCCTTCAATCATTTCAGAAAAGTCTGAAGTAGCTGCTGATAGGCGCAACAACGTCTTTGGGGCAATCACAATCAACGGCTTTCTAAAATTCCTAACCATCTGCCGCCGCAACAAATGGAAGTATTGCGCGGGCGTGCTGGGCTGACACACCTGCATATTAACATTTTCACCATCCGGCCTGTCTTCCTTCGAATCTGTCAGCTGCAAAAATCGTTCGATACGCGCCGAGCTATGCTCTGGTCCAGCACCATCATAGCCATGTGGCAAGAGTATCGTCAGTGCCGAGCTCCACAACCATTTCGCCTCGCCGCTCGACACAAACGTATCGAAGATAATCTGGGCGCCGTTGAAGAAGTCGCCAAATTGCGCTTCCCAAATGACCAGATTGTGCGGATGCTCAATGCTCATGCCATATTCGAAGCCGAGCACTGCCTCTTCCGATAGAATACTATTTGCCACCTCTAGATATCCAGTTTGACTTGGATCGATTGCGTTTAGTGGAATGTGAATGTTGTTCGTTTTTTGATCGACAAGCATTGCATGACGCTGTGAAAACGTTCCGCGGCCGACATCCTGGCCGCTAATGCGTACATTGTAGCCTTGGTAGAGTAGCGAACCGATGGCTAGGGCTTCAGCTGTTGCCCAATCAATATTAACACCATCCGCGATTTTATTCTGGCGCGTTTTTACAAAGTTTTTAAGCAGATTTGGATGAATGTTCTATAAATTAATAACGCTAAATTTAATAAATGCTTTGTGATACAATACAATACGTACAAAGTTTTCAGGATAGGTGACCGATTTCATTCCAATAAAACTTAATACGTCCATTTCTACTCCGGTGTCCCATATGGTAACGGCTGGAGCCGCTTGTGAAAAACCATCCCATTGCTTTTTAAAGTATATATCCTAGAACAAACAAATAATGTTAATGCTATGATGATGAACTATCATGAAATAATTTTTTAGCTGAAATAATGCTAATATTTCATTATGATACTCTGAATAAACATTACATTATTTTACGGTTGTTTTTCACTGTCTTATCTAAAGATTGCACTACTAAACAATTTGTGCCAATCAGTAAACTTCTACATTGCTACTAGTCAGCCTTTAGATATTTAAAGATTGAATTAAAATTGCAATGAAAGTATTCGAGGATTATCAATGCACAAAATGGAATAGAATATTCTTAATTTTATGAAATACCTCATCTGAAAAAGAATAGTTACGAAAATAATCAAAATTATCAATATCTATAAAATACTCTGAGGATGCAATAAAAATATATAACAAAATGAATTTATAGCTTCACTTTTGAAAGATGATGTATTTTAAAATTCTAGATAAATAAAATTTGTGTCTTGTTTGTTTTTAATGTCCTTCTATTCCTAATATTCAGCCTAGTCTCGAAAAACGTTCTAATATTTTTAGTTTCGTATAAATTTTTGTATGAAATGAGACCTTTATTCCCAAACAGAGTATTTCATTTTTTAAAATGAAAGATAAAATTAATGGTGTTATTCGCATTAATGATATATCTGCTA
Source organism: Adinopsis sp. GC000173 (assembly GCA_030264715.1). NCBI lineage: Eukaryota > Metazoa > Arthropoda > Insecta > Coleoptera > Staphylinidae > Adinopsis > Adinopsis sp. GC000173. Next base: position 71,870 of record JARJDW010018573.1, on the reverse strand, counting down.
ATTTTGATAATAAACTCATGAAATAATTCATTACGTCAGGTTCGTATTGATCTACGGCTTTCAATTCGTGGCCGAGCCAGTCATTATAACTCTTAACAATTGTATCGCAATCGTTCTGGCTCATCACCCCATCACTGACCATTTGTTCGGCGTATTTATTAGGAACTGTTCTAAAACAACATTCGATCAACAACATCGCAACCACCTTATTACCGCTATACAAAATTACTTTCTCTCATTAATCACGCTATACTGTGCGGGATTTGTAAAGGTCGGATCGTCCAATTCATTATGGCCCCATTGTCGATAGCAATTCATATCAATGAACACATCCTTGTGAAATTTGCGTTGATACTCAAACGCAATTTGTGTCGCTTTCAGCACCATCTGTAAAATGCAATAAAATATATTATGTTGCTTGTTATTGTTGTTGTGGCAATTACTCACCTCAGGACAGTCGCCGTTCACGTGGATTATCGGGCATGATACCATTTTACATAAATCGGAGCAATATCGCGATGACCGACCACGTTCCGCAGGTGTCGTGAAACCGATTTGATTGTTTACGATCAAATGTACGCTTCCGCCAATATCGAAATGCGGCACGTTGGAGATGTTTAAACATTCTTGATTGATTCCTTGGCCGGTAAATGCGGCATCTCCATGAACCTAGAAAACAACTCTTTATTAGATCTAACTATTATTCTCTTTCAAAATTAATTGTATATTATTAAAAAAATAAAATAATAATAATAATAAAATTATTAATATTTACCTGTATATTAACAATTTTATCCCCAAATTGACTGGAGTTTTTACCATAATCACCATAATTGTTCATTAGATGTTTAGCTCGTGCTTTTCCCATCGATACAGGATTTACAGCTTCCAAATGCGATGGATTATATAACATACTGACATGCACAGACTTTCCATCAATGTTTAAATCGGTTGATGCAACTAATACGATAATAACAAGTCAATCAATACAGTGAATATATTTCAATTAATGTTAGTCTTACTGCAATGACTTAGCACGTCGCCAGTTGCTTCATACTTGGTAGGAAAGTCGGGTTTTCCTCGCAGCTTTAAAAACATCTTTACAGGTGGAAAATTCAACATGCCGGTGAGTAAATTCAAGCGTCCTCTGTGTGGCATAGCTAACACAATCTGCTCAACATCATCTGTAAAAAGCAATGTGTTAATTTTTAATGCCTTGTGTGTTTGATTTCTCAATTACTTTGCGCCGATAATTTGAAAAACTCGCTGAAGAATGCCATCATGCTTTCAGCACCTTCACCGCCGTAACGTTTAACGCCTGTGAACTTGTTCGCTAGAAAATGATCGAACGCTTGTGATTTTAACAATTCCCCGGCGATTCGTCGCTTTGTTTCATGATCCAGCTCTTTGGCGACGATTTTTTCGTACGTTTCCGCAAACCATTCCATTTCTTCCTGATTCTAAAATAAAAACAAGAGTAAAACGAGCAAACAATAATTATTTTATCGTACTTCCAAGTGCATAAACTCGGCGCTGATGTTTTGTGAATATAATCGTTGCAATAACTCCATGGCATCAGCCACACTGCCATGACTATTGCTTCCATTTAATATTCCATCATAATCGACGTTGTCGTGATGTGACAGCCCGTAATACTCCGGCTGCAGCTCAGCTGGTGCAGCACTAACCCCTTTAAAAGCGATCGGATTCACATGTGCGTTTATGTGCGCCTTTTTCCTGTATGCCGTCACCAAACGCACGAAATTCGCATTGGCATTGCGTTTATTTAAAGTCTCCTTCGCCACTAAAATGCAGGCAAGTAATTATAGAACGAATGAATGGAAATCAAATAGTGTGTAGTGTGTGGCAATGAGCTAACCTTCAAACACTTGGTGCTGTTTCGGCGTGTATCCGAAAACGCCATCGCTATGGTAACACCGCTTGAACTGCTTCCAAAATAGTTGGCCACGACGCACACAGATGCTCATTATTTCGACCGGCTGCTGGTATTCTTACAACGATGATGTATTGAACATAATTTAGTGGATTGAATCTCTAATCAGCATATGAACTTGCTGAACTTTCCAACGCGCTGACCTTTTTTATTTTACAAGTTAACGGTGACGTTGTGTGACGAAACTAAATCCTTCGACGGACTTTTTACGTGTAGCGTTGTTGTTTTTAGGCAAGTTGAGTGACTAAAGTTAAAAATAATTTAGCTACTTGAGTGCGTATTGCTTATCTTGACGATTGCGTAACAATTACAAGGTCGCAATAGATTATTTGAAGCAATAATATCATGTTAAAAAATGTATGGAATTTTAGTCTATTGCTAAACTAAACGCTGCGTTTCTCAAATGATACACGTTACGCTCGTTTCCTTTCATCAAAAAATATATATTCACATACACATATATGTATATATATATATTTACGTTGGAAATTGCTTAATTAATGAAACCTTGAATAATGTTGTTAGACGATTGAATTGCAATAACTTAAATTCATTCTCATTTCGAGTTATACAACCAAACAAGCATTCATTTAAATACACACAATAAATCATTGCTAATACGATACAATCGCTGTTGTGGATAGAAAGTAGGCCTTTGCGCTTGGAGGATTTGACAACACAACACCAAAATACCTATTTGCCGCTATATTTTTGACGCACGCGACCTTCAATTAATTTTTACTAACCGCTTTGAGCTTTAATTTTATGTATTAAAAATAATGTAAAGAAAAAATGCAAGCGCAAATGCTTTCGAGCGATTACAACATCAACAGCTTTGCAAATCGCCTCTTTCATTTGCTCTCAATACACAAATATGTTAATTTAATTAATAGCGGGTAAGGCATATTGCGGCTGAATGTCATCGCGAATCAGAATGCATCTCTTATTTCTACAGCGGTTTGCATATTATACGTCATCAAAAATTTTTCATTGACATCGAATAAAAATCGTTTAGTTATAAACATAACAAAAAATGGTGCATGAGAGATGCATCCTTACTCACGATGACGTACTCTATGAGCGTTTACGTCTACTGTCTGTCTCAATTGGTAAAACTAACTTTCCCGCAGTTAATGTGTTAATGCTACCAATAATGTAATTCAATTTCTGCAGTACCGTAGTTACGTATGACGGGAATTATTCAAAAAAATAAACACGACAGTAATATTACTGTACAATTGCATGCATGATGATAATCATAACAACTGAACTTTTACTGCTACCAAATTGAAACCGATAAATGATTTCTATCAGTATTTTTATAAAATTGCGAAATTGTCTAGGTAATTCAAAATATGAGAATAAAAAAGAAAATGTGGAAAACAATTCGCGCTTTAGCAGCTGCTTCACCAGAACCCTTTAGTACAATTTTGTTTCTCCAAATCAAAACACAAACTTAAATTTTTCTTGAGTTTGTGTTGAGTTAAAGTTGAAACTTCTGGACATTAGCTAGGCCAATCATAGATAAATAGTAACCTCATTTTTTATTCTACCGATCATCATCATCAATATTTCTTAGATGAAAGAAATATTAGCAAATATTTTTGATGCAAATCATATGGATTCATCTTTCGAACACCTTACAAACCAGTCCTGTGTGTGACAATCCATTGGAATGATATAAAATAACAAGTAACAACATTAGATAAAAGTTAATGACAACAGTCGACAGCTGACTTGAAATATAACCTCAATTCGTGACAAATATAAAAAAATACCTTTTTAGATTAGCTTGTTGAATTCAACAATGTTAATAAAGTGAAACTGATAAGTATCAATTATTAATGTAATGAGTGTATTAAGTTTTATCAAACAATTATTGATAACACGTATATACAATTACATTCTCATTGTTAAATTGACTCTGAAATTCTATATCAAAATAATTGAACAGTAAATAAAATTATCGCGATTAATTTGTTGATAAAATAATTAATTCGAACTCACAATTGCTTTGGCGTGACACACTTCCAGAATTACCACCAGGGTTTGCCGATCCGAGGCTCGCACAACGATATTCTTGCTACGATGTCAATAAAATGTGTTTACATTTCGTTTTTAATAACAATAAGCCTATCCAAATATTGTATCATTATTTTTCTGTAGTAACGTGATTTTAAAATATTTTTTAATAAGCATTTGCGTTTGCAAGACTTCATTTATACTACGATCGTGTAGCTTTTTATTATATTTACCTGACGTTACGGTCAATCCAAGATAATGGCATAAAACTACCTGTCAGGGTAGGAGTGTACCTTTTTTATATTTTGTTAAATAATGCGTAAATTTGAGAAATTGAAAAACCCGCCAAAATCTAAACATTTCTTTTGGAAAAAAGAAGTAGAGTAGGTAATAAAACTCTCAAAGATCTACGGTTTTTTTAAAGAAAATAAACTTGTTATTATTAAAAACAGTTATTAAAATAATAAATAATTAACTTTCAACAAAAAATGTTCATGCATTATATGTTATTAAAGTTCTGACTAAATTGTTTCAATAAACTAAATCTCTGGAAAAGCACTTCCAATCATATTTTTGCCTCTATATCGGTAGGTAAACGTTCGGATTATGAAATTTTTACCGCCGAGTCTTAGCGGACACACACCATCAGGACGCATTAAAAAGCAGGTCGAATATAATGCGACTTCAAATTCTGGACTGGTTCCGATGAACATTGTCCCAACTGGTTTATCAACTTGATGAAAATTGAAGTGATGCTTTATGATCGCTCCCTTCTACAAATTGAACATAAATTAGCAATAAGTACATACCCCAATTAAATGAATTACATCAAATTCCAACGTTTTCATGTATCCTAGATAATTAGCCAGATTTCGGTTTTCCTCCGCGTTGAAATACAGCCAATTATGCAAGCCGGACACGGCGTCGTTTTTGATTTCAGCGAGAAACACATGCTCGAATCCGCTTGATCCAATCCGACCACCACCTCGCGAATACATGTTGAACCAAATCTCTCGTAGAACACTCTTGAAATCTTTCGGATCTTTTGAAATTTTTCCTACATAAAAATAACGACAATTAATTTGAATTTATCTTGTAATTAATAGTAGACAATATAAACCTTTTTTGACTAAAAAGTTCCTAGTATATTCCATTACCGGAGTGGATAAGATTGTATCTAAAAAATCATTTTCTTCGATACGTTCCTGGCCTGTGTACACTTCATTTTCGTTGCTTGGAATAACGTAATTATTATGGAGTAACATCAATTTTTCTATTGTTGGGATCCTATATGCTGCTGAATTGATTGTCAACAAACTAACACAATAAGAAAATAATTAAGATTTGACTAAAGCGAAGTAAAATTTAATGAAAATTTCTTACGGCATCGGTGCTTCGTCATTCAACGATCCAGATCGCGTCCGTCCCTGATAATTAATCACAACATGCTGGAACGCATTATTAACGTCTTTCTTAATCAATTGCTCGGAGAACTCGCGTAGCTCGCCATCGTCGTCGAGTTGACTTGAATCGCTGGATGGATTTATCAACCCTGGGGAAGAACGAGACGGTGGTAAATTTAGGTTTAAGCCATTATTAAACACATTCCGTGGCGGCAGTGGGTTCGCAGCCACTGCAGGTGCATTCACCGGTTGCGATGTTGGTCCAGAGGAAACGGCGCCGGCGTAATTTATCCTAGGCGGTGCGACATAGTCTCGTCGTGGCGGAGTATTCGTTGATGGATTAAATGGCGCTACATAATCACGCACATTTTGTTTATTCGCTGCCCCTGCATAGTTAGGTCTTGGTGATGAAATTGAGTTGGGTTGCTGCGATGCGACGAAATCTCGTCGTAGTGGAGTATTAGTTGATGGATTAAATGGCGCTACATAATCGCGCACATTTTGTTTATTCGTTGCACCTGCATAACTAGCTTGGCTGTTTTGAGTAGCAGGTTTTGGTGATGAAATTGGGTTGGGTTGCTGCGACCCCACAAAATCTCGTCGTGGTGGAGTATTCGTTGAAGGTTTTATTGGCGCTACATAATCGCCTACATTTTGTTTAGCATAGGTTGGCTGGTTTTGACTAGCGGTTGAAGGTTTTGGCGATGAGTTTCTCACTCGCGATCTGGTAGGTGCCACATAATCTCTGGTTTTACTTCCATTATTTGCAATTCCAGCGTAGTTTGGCCTCGCCGCCACAATGTAATTCGCATTACTCGGTGAAGACGACGCAAATTGCGTGCTTGGTGTGGTTTTTTGCCACGCGTTGCGTCGTTCGCCTAAAGCAGGCCACGCAGTGGTTGATTGTTGGTTGTAACCAAGCACATTGCTCGAATCTAGGCCTAGGATTATTACATATTGCTCTTTTATAAGATCCTGTATGATATATTCGATTGATGACCTTTTTATTTCATGAAACCTTTTAATATTTAGTAAATTAAAACATTGTTGATTTGCTAGACATTATTTCACATTTATTAGAGATTATACTGGGGAGCAGCAAGTTTGTTGTCTTAAATGTGCGACTTGTTTTCAACTAATTTTTGGCTTTCAATTCAAAAATTGCCACTAAAATAAAGTAAAAATTTATCAAATCAACATATTATTTACAAATAGGTTTTGTTCATGTTTTATAAATGGTAATTTCATATTAAGACAAAAACTTTCGCTTATTGCTTATTTTGGAGTGTTGAGTTGATATAAAATGTACACAAAACACTTGATCAACAAGTCTCATCTTTGTTTTGAATACGAACATAATGTAATTAATAATAATTTATAAATAAGCTTGATAATGGTGAAAACTGAAACTATTGACGCTAATAAACTTTATAAATAATAACTGCGAATGTTTTAATTTACTCAATTCTGTATGATGAAAACATGCAAGCATGGTGGCCTATGTATTCCGTCTATGCGAACTATAAAGCAGCTAAGCAGGAATCGCAGGAATGTAAACATAACCTATAAATGATTGCAGTGTTGTGAATACTTACAATTTATATCAGCGAAATATCCAATTAGAAATGAGATTAACAATGGAGCGATTTGTCTAAATTCGATTGCCATTATCAATAAGTCGTTTCACAGCCTCTTAGTGAGTATTAAACTAGCACATAATCACATAATCGAGCGAGAAAAAGAAAGTTTTGATGCGCGTCCACTTCTAATACGAAGAAATACAGTATTGAGCATTTAAAAATATAAAAATTATTTATTTACAACTTGTTGACCTTCACATCCATAACATTTTAAACAATTTAATGATAATCTATAGCTTATTTTTTTAGTTTTATTATATTGGCAAGCGTATTGGTCTCAGACAAGCTTATGAATGTTCCATCATATGATCATCATCATCGCTCTTGCTTATGAAGATGGCAAACGCGAAAATCCACACCACGAACATTCCCAGCAATCCTAGAAATGTGTACGATTTGAATTTGTTCCAGCCGACGAGGATCTGCTGGTGCTTTGGCTTTTTCGATGTCTCCGACATCTGTAATAATAACAATTTGCATCGGAACAATGCATAGATTTATTGCGCACTCACCTGAAGGCTTGTCGAGCTAATCGTCAATATATCCGTGCTTTTATTCATTGCGTCGATAATGTAAAGTTCGCTACTCCACCTCGCACAGTATGTTCAGACGCACAAAGGATTTTCGGTAATTAGCGTACAATTAGATAAGAAGTGCGCGCGCGTGCATCGATAAAACTGATTTGGTTTGTTGTAATCGCGATAAAAACTAATTATGCTGGTTGTAAAACGGCGCTTTTCAAAGTAAGAGGTGCGCGCGCTCCGACCACTCTCACTTTCCACCCGAGACTCGTTTTCACCTCTCTGGTGCAAGACCACCGCAAAATGTCAAACGAGCTGTTTTGTTTTGTTTTGGCTGTCTTACCTTGAAGATGCACGATTACGTAATTTTTGCACATGTACTGCACGGAAATTTAACGGCTTGTCCGTGTCCCCCCAGCGAATAAAATGTGTGAAATATGCAGCGCGCCTTCACAATTGGCGCCGCCACTCACAATGCATACAATTTTCTTCCATTATTCAAATTCATTATTAATTATTATACTATGAGTCGTCCTATTCTATTATGTAGCGCGGTTGAAGGTTATTATCATCATTCGTCTATGAATGCTTACTATTATTTCATAAATTGCACATGTAACATGAACATCATTTCTATTTATTTTTTTTATTTAATGTTAACGTTTTAACGTCATCATTTAACGATTTAGTTTGCAAGGTAGCAAAAATTCTGTCTACGATGCAATCATTTTGTTGCAATGTTAATTTTATCATCAAATTATTTAAATGAAACACACTAAAAACTTTTATGTTCGGAATTTGTTCATCTCGCACTGTGTTTATTATAATATTTTACTTAACAAACAATTTTCATTATATTTAATATATAGTTGTTGATGTATTTCGTCTAATTGCTATCATCAAAATTGTTTAGAAATAAGAAACTTTGAAAACAGTTATTATAGTTATTAAGATAATAAAATGTAAAATAAATCTTAAATAAGACACTTGGTTGGTATACAATTAAAGTAATAAACTTTTTTATTAATGTTCGATATATTTTGCCGTCTCAGTTATCAACAGGAAAAAGTTAATATAAAATGTAAACAGTCTAACTAAATGACATTTTGTGGTAGTAGGAAATAAACATACTAATTCAAGGGTGGGTTGATTAAAGTTAACAAATTAAAAATAATCATAGGGTAGGCTAGGTCGAAACATGTATTGAATGTACTTACCTAAATGTTAATTAATAAGTAATTATTATAAATCACATTAGGGTAGATAAATGTCTAATAATTTAGAAATAGACTATAATAAATTTCGTTTTTTCCTTTTATATTCTACTATTTTAGTTACTATAATAACTGTTTTAGTTTTTTTTTATTTATAAACAATTTTGATAGTTCTGATAATAGCAATTAGTCGAGATATATCAACGTCTATATATTGATTTAATCAACTATACAGTGAAAAAATACGTCGTATTAATATGAAAATTTACTGTTTAGGTGTGAAATAGTCGGATTTTGGTGAATAAAGTTAATTTCTTCACAGCAAATATTCACGATTCACACCAAAAAGAAGTGTGGAACGAAAATCATGTTGATAATTAAAATTAAACGATAGAACAAATTGTTGATTCACAAGAAAAAATTTTATTATCAGGACAGTCCTGATGATGACCTCTAATCGCAATTGATTGATATTTTTGTAAATTTTTATTTCATTTCTAATAAAAAATTTTCGTGTGAATCAACAATTTGTTCTATCGTTCAATTTTAATTATTATCATTGTTGATTTTTTCATTGTGACAAGTTTTTAGTTATTTCATTTAATTATACTATAAAATTATTTAATTAAACAGCCGCTTTGTTTATTATTGTTCTGCATGCGTTTTTAATTAGTGAATCTAACCTTGATTTTGAAATGAAATGAGTTTAGCGTCTTATGTAAACAAAAGTAAAAAAATTACATTATTGTTCTACCGCGGAAGGTTAATTAATAATAATGTTTTTGCTAGAAAAATGCGTGTAGCGATTAGCGAGTATTGGATATCGCGCATAATTTCGCTGAAAAAAGAAATATCAATGTGTAAACGTAATTTAATGACGACGCCAATCGTTAAATTTTACACTTTGTTGCCTACAATTTAAAAATAGTGTCCTGTATCGCATTGATTGTGAACGGTTGGTGAGGTGGAACTGATGATAATGCCCCACAATTTGTTTTTATTTAATCGACAGTGCGAAAAGTTGATTAAAAATACGTTCAATGTAATTTATATATTGTATCTTCTCCTAGTTTAAATCGTAAAAAGTTAATAACAAAATATTATTTGTACGCAGTATAGTAGGCGCGTTCAATTTTGTCGTACGTTTAATTTTTCATTATAGATAACATGAAAGCAGGTTGGTGGGAATTTAGATAAGAATGTTGTAAAAAATAGTAAAATCAGTGTTGAATTTAGAAAGAATTAGGTTCTAATTCAATTAACGCATTTTAACTGGTTAATTAAATTTATTTTTTGTTAATTATATTTTAAATTTTTAGTTATTTTTTTTATAATTCTATTAACATGACGTAGAGAAACATTGCACTTTTCAATGGCTTAATAATCGACTGCAATTTTCACCAAAAGTCTTGTTTTGTATCAATCAGTGCCGAATTTATTCGTAAATTAAACATACTATAACTTAGAGTTACGAATTTAGAAGGGCTTTCGGATCTACCCTAAAACTCCAATGAGTCACTACTATAAAGTATATCAGTAATTATACTATTTGAGACAAAAGTAGGATAGACGGGCAGGAAATGTAGATAATGACGCTCATGGGTGCTCACTGGTGCTCATTGGTGCTCATGTTACTCATGGTGCTCATGGTACTCACTGGTATTTTTGAGATGACGGAAACATAGTTTTGGTTTTATAACATGTTTAAAGTCAGCGTCTCCAGTTAGTCGGCAGTTTGAAGAAGGTAGTTAAAGACTCTAAGCTATAGCTTGTTTAGCTTATGGGCCAATCCGACACTGGTTTTGTCTTATAATCCAACATATATTGCAAAAACAGGTTTGTTGTATTGTATTAACGACAAAGATATTAATCAAAATTGAAATGAAATACTCAAAAAATACTACATATTCTTTATTTACGCAAAATTTAATGTGAGGCCAGTACAGATGCAAAACACCAAAGTATAACTTGTTTAATTTATGAGTGTATAAATAAAATAATACAGTTTACTGTAGCACTTTTTAAAATGCAACAAAATGCAGAAATAAACATGATTAGAAAGTTAATTGAAATCCATGCGTTAACATTATTTAATATTAAATACATTCTTATAGAAACTATTTTATAAATAGATACAGAATAATGATTGTTCTAAATCAATAACAGGAAAAGTAATTACGTGTTCCGTTACAAATTGACCGAATTGATGAGTTTTGTAAATAAGAAAAAGCATAGTTAAGAAAACTGTAAATTTAATAACTCCTCACAACACAAGAGAAGAAAAAGACATCATTTTGCAATACTTACATAACAAACAAAATACATTCGAACGATAATTTAATGAAAAGATATTATTAATACACAATGATTAACAAGTACGATGTTAATATAATTAAGAACAGACATGTTTTCGTAAATAATATCATATCAATTGGATGAAAAATATTTAGCAAACGATTAAAAATATGTATTATATATAATAAAATTAAAATGATTTATTATTTTAATGCATTTTATTAGGATATGGGATTTGCTATGAGCGTGTAAAATTCTTAATAAAAACCTTAAATAATCTAGGGTCGCTTGGCAGATGAAAGCAAATTGATTCGATTGGTTGTAACCTAATTCGCATTTTATATATATTGTAGTATGCATAAGAGATGAAAATAATAGACTTAAGAGCTAATATCACAATCTCACACCAAGTTCAGCGAACTCAATGTCGAATAGATGATTATCCATAAAACTAATGAGCAGATTGTAACACCTAAATATATCGTTTTATTCTTGTGCCACGGACTGCCGCGCAGATCCGGCGGCGTATACTTGTTCCTCGCCGCCTGGCACACGTCCGGCCTGCACGACGTCGACGGCTGCGTATTGCTGGACGAGCTCACGCCATTGGTCCGGTTGGTCACCGCCACCATCTCGGTGCCTTTTTCCGGATCCTGGTATGCCCCATTATCCATCTAAAACATATATACAGAACAATATCAGACATTTACATTTTTATTTATCGAGATATTAAATGCGGCAATCGTATCGCACGAAAACATGTAAACAATTCCACCACGCGACGACTGCGCAATCAACACACACACATACACACACATTTCTTTCAGGTTAGAAATTTTTGATTATTTCAATATTACGCATACTTTATTGATATCCACCACATATTTGCCATGCACGTTTGTCGCTAGTCATGCGATAAACATTTCGCAACAACAATGTACATATACTTATTTTTATGTACAAAATCACACGCGAGTGATACTGCCACAGTTTTGAGGTTAGAATTTTGATTATACATTCCTTTAAACTAAACTAAAGATGAGATTTTAAATAATACAAATAAAATTCGGTTTTTATTCACTGTCAATTTGAACCAAAAGAAATTTTTCAAACTGTCAATAGCATAAAAACGAACGAACAAAACAAAATCACTAATTTCATCACAATTTTCGATATTTCTTCCAGAAATGCGGCGGAATAGTTTACCAACTCTGACTGGGCACGCAATATTTATAAAAAACGTACACGTTCCAACATTGTTGATCAACGATTGAAGAACCGTTTCATGTTTTCGTACAATTGCATCGAACGTATCCGCTGCTCGAAATGGATTTGACCTTAAATTTTCATATTAAATTCAATTAACGCGCAAGAGGTGTTCGGCGAACGGGCACACACAATCGCACTGTGAGGCTTTGCCGCAGCACACAGCGCGACTTAACCTTTGTGATATACGATTGGTCTTATCGCGCGGGCTTGAGACACAATCGCCGCAGAAGTCTCGAATGTGTGTATGTGTGTATGTACGTTGTGGTGACACCGCACGCCGCATTGACGAAAAACATGTTTTCTTATTCACACGATAACAAACAAAATGTTTTTGACGCATCGTATGGCCGGCCGACTGATAACTCGCGCCCGAAATTCGATATACGATACCAATGAATATGATATGATAATGCGGATACGTAACCTTCTTCAACGTCCACACTGAGCAGGAATGTCTACATGTAAATGCTTAGCTTAAACATTTAACTGTAGATAAGACGGTGTATGGTGCGATAGCGTGTGACGTTGCCCAAATTGCGGTTAATCGTAAACGCAAAATTCTATTCGCATTATTTACAACATACTTTATTCATTCACACGAGTTGATGTTTTTTTGCACATAGACATAATAGAAGATAGATAATCTGATTGTTTATTGCAAAAAATTGAGAATTGAGAGGGTTATCGTCATATTTATCGAACTCTGAAGTTATATTCTGCAATTTTTTGATTTTTGCTTTATTTTAATATCAACAGGGCCGGTGCGTGAAATTCGGTCTGTTTTATTTAGATATTTTTATGTATAAACTTTTTATTAAACATTACAGAATTACTCTCTTTGTTTATAAAAAGAAAAGTCGCTTGAAAATCATCAAAAATTAATGAAAAACTTCGAAAATGTAAGTTCAAAGTTGTTGGTATTGCCGTTTTTACTTACTCAATCTAATATTGAAGGTTGTTTTTTAAGGAACGCACGTCTAGGCAAGGAAATGGATCAAAATTATGAAGAAACTAACACCAATTTGTAGCCAAAATAAGAACTGACGTTTCGAACACTATGTATTTATGTTCATATTTACTATTTTAACTTTTTAAAGTTTTCGCATATTACACATAAGGAAACTAAGTCAATTTTCCACAAATTGTTACTTTTTGTCTTCGACGAAAAACCGCTGAAAACATCAATAATCTTATCTCTTATTAAAAGCTCTAAAAAAACCAACAAATATCGTTACAAAAACTATAAATTTTCATGCAATTTTCCTATTTTCTGAACATTTTGAACTGCCTGTCTGCATGGCACTATACTCCGACCCTGCATATCATTATAGTTCATCCACATTTCACGTAAAGGACACAATTCTGATGATAACTATAACGCTTTGACCTATCGGTCAAGTAAATTTGTTTACTTTTGAGTGTTACATCACACTGCAACGGAAAATTGATTTTTGCGCTATGAATTTTATGGGTCGAGATAAATATTATTACCGTTGCAATAAAAAATGTAGTTTTTATACAATTTCTAATTTAGAAAAATTTACGCATTTAATGATTGTGGTTTGTGACAGACAAAAGACAAAAAGAACAATAATTTTTGTTCGCAGTACCAGAGTCATTCCATCTCATTAACGAGTAGTATAAAAACGTCATTCAACAGTAAATTAACTTATTTTTTCTGGTGTTCCTATTTAAGTACAATACATTGAGGAAAATTCATAAACTACTATGTATTTCAGACTAGTTATAAAATTGTAGAATACATAAAATCTGAAAATCTTGTTAGACTTTAAAACGAAATCATAAATTAGATCCTTGTCCTCAATTTTGATGTTAATTGTACAAGACTTTTATGTTTCTGTTTTGTCAAAATAATGAGAGATTTTTAAAATGCAATTGAAAAATGAATTTAATTACTTTTTAATCTACAATGTTTTATGCAAATTTTTATTAGCTTTTTTTCTCAGGGATTTTGCACAATGTTTAATGCTAAAAATTATTTAAGTTTACTGTACTAAATAAAAACCGTACAATTATCATCTCTTCTACGATTTTGTGGACAAATTTGAGAGAACTTACTGAGAGAAAATACTAAAAACGAATGAACGTAATATAATATTACCTCAAAAATATTGAAAATCACCTTTTTGTGCAAAAGTTTAACATATGAGACTACTAAATTACAAAATCTTTTCTAACGATCGTTTAAAAAAGTAGATAAAATTTTATGAATTATTATTGGTATTGCTCCCGCCACACCGACATCTGATCTAGATGATCAATAATAAAGTAGGAGAACTCAAAATCCCCAAAATCAAAATGGAATTCCATATATATTTAATTTTTAGTAAAAATTTAGAATTTGCATACCATACTATAGCTACACAATAACATACATTTCTTGAATCGCATAAGACTTTATCGCCAACAACAATAAATCATTCATTGCAAACTAATTAAAAACTAATCAGCTAATCATTTCTAGGTTATAGTAAATAATTCTTGAACTGCATGTCTTAATTATGCATGAATCGCTGATAAATTCGTTAAAAACACTGGCTATTCAGCGTGTTGTTATCGTCAATGAATTAGTGCGACGCGTATTTAATCGGTCATAAAAATTACGCATGGCTAATATTATAGCAATAATAACCGCGATATTGAAAAAAAAATATAAGACGATTGATATATTAAATATTTACATTTAAAACGGTACAATTCATCAACAAAAAAAATGTGAATACATTAAAAACTTTGACGACAAATCGTTACAAACAACAACACATGCGCTTATAAATTTATTTTTAATCGCTTTTTTAGAATATTGTTGAGTATTATGAAATTCAGACAAAATATTATTTACAAAGTGAAAGTTATTACTTATTATGAGGCTTTGATCTAAATCTAGTTTATTGACACCTTGCAATATTAGAAAGAAATTCGAATTTAAATATAAGTATATGCACACACACACACACACAATCAAGGTTACTGCTAATGTATTGTATGTACGAGTACGATAAGTTTAAAGTTAATTCGAACGCTATTAAACAAAAGTAAACCTTCGTAGGGAATAAAAACCTATAACCGGAGACTATTACCTCAAGAGTTATAGTGAGCTACTTCTAAAGGCTAGTCTACAATAGGAGTCGTTGAGGTCGCAAGTTAGGTCGTTCAGGTTTTTCGATGGTCGTTGAAGAGATAACTTTCAGTTTTAACGCAATCGTAGTTCTAGTCGTTCGAATCGGTCCAATTCTTATTCGAACGACTACGACCAATACAATGAACCAATCAGAGGCCATTCCAAAACGCATCGAAGTTCATAATGTTTGAAAAGTTTGACGTTTTGTCTTTCGATTTACAACATTAATTATTAAATACATAATGCAATAGTTCTTGCTAACCTCAGAATTCGCGGTTCGTATTTCACGCACTTTCTTTCTGATTTCTGATGTGTTGAACGCCGCGTACGACTCCTATTGTAGACTAGCCTTTAACATTTCGTATATTGTGCCAAATATCGAGTTGCGTATTATGGACTGTTATGTGATTATAGTTCCTAATGGAGTTATGAATCATAAGCACATAGAAAACTATAACTGGAAATCGACACCGCAAGTGTTACATATAATAAAAAAAGCTGTTTTATAATATTTTCCGTATAATGTAGAATACCAATTTGTTTCTTAAAGATATTAGGAATCATAATCACATAACATCCTATAGACGCAAATTGATATTTAGCACAATATACGAAATATTAAGAAGTAACTTCTTTTAATACTTGAGGTAATCGTTTGCAGCTACAGGTTTTACATCTTCTAATGACATTAAATCACTGCTTTGGGCATAAGTGTTTATTTTCTACCAAGTTTTAGTTTGGTATAATACTCGTTCAAATTGAGTTTGAACCTATTGTACTTACCAACAATTACAACTAACAATAACAATTTTTTGAATGAAACTTTCGGGCAAACTCACCTCTCGTGACACGCACGCTTATTAACTCACTGCCTTAAGTATTACATTAAATAATTATTATTCGATTACATTGGAAAACAATTAACAATGGTTTTTTAACACACACATTAATTCAGCGCGATAACGATGCTTTAATAATGTTGATTGAATGGCGAAAATGTAAACATGATGTGTATTGTAAGTATGTATTGTACATCGACAAAGCTGCTGCAATGCAATAATAATAAATAATAGTTAAAATTATTATATTTTTTCTGCGAGTGGGTAATTTGTTGTTTTTTTTTTCGCCGTGCAATTTGTATGTGTATCCTGTTGAAAATTGTTGCGCATTTTTTCAACAATGTGATTTATGGCTTGCATTAAAGCGCGCATAAAAAACGTGCTGTTTAAATAAGTGTAGGTACATGTATATCTACAGGGTGATTGAAAAATATGCGTTTATTTAGTGTATTGATACACCGTTTGTTCGAAAAGTAATGTTTGTGATTTTATCGTGCTCAAATTACTTTTTTGTATGATTATGATTCAACGTTGAGAAGGAGAAGGAAATTTTTGCAATGTTGTTTGATTTTTCATTAATCTCGATCATTTTTATTAAAATCTTTAACGTTTCTCATTAAAATTCTTTGAAAAACGAAAAATTAAATTCAAAAAAAAAAATTGTTTGAAAAATCTCCAAAATTTACACACAAAAAGCAATTTACTAAAAATCTTATTTTTAAGAAATGTAAAGGCAATAAAAAACTAATTTTAACATTGAAAGTGATTAGAAATGTTAGAAAATTAAATGCCTTTAATTCTTAAGCGCCTGTGTTCCTCGCTTTGTCCCTCGATTGGTGAAGGGATACTTAAGCTTACGGTCGTTGAACACTCACCAACTACCCGGAAAGTGAAAAGGCTTTTCAGTGAAACTAGTTTTCTTCTCTCGTGCAAGTCACACTCTAGCACTTGCTGGAATAAATCTTGCCGAGGAAACTTTCTATAGTAAGTTTGTTAATGGTATTATTTGCAGAAAGGTAAGTCTGCTAGTGGCACAAAGTCGCGCTGGACTGCGATCAAAAACTCAAAAGTGCCACCGCTCATGACAATTATGACGAAGAACATGTAGATAAGGTGACTTATACCTTCGTTGTTTCTTATCGGTTGATATGACTTTATAATAAAATTATTTACGGTACCTGCACGACCGAATTTTATTTAAACCGATTCATAGGACTGCAATTCTGATAAACTTAGTCACATTGGCCGAAATTATCCTTATTATAAAAACACATAATTGATATTACATAGCGCGGATAGCAGGAAAACAGGAAAAAAGCACTAATTGGTATCGATGAAAATGTAAGTCACCTTACGAATGTTGTATGAAAATTTTAGGAATGTTGTGCGATAATAGATTATTTTGTGGCTACACCAATTTAGATTGAGTTCAAAAATATTCCTACATCAGTGAATTTTTCGTCAATAAATTATCATTATTGCGGCTTGCATGAGAGACGTAAACTTCATGTATTCCTTCACTAATCTCAATTAGCCAAAACGTTTACACTTATTAACATTACTTTTCGGATACACTCTGTATCTGCACAATGTTTCTTCACAAAGCAATTTCGTAATAAACTTATTTTAATTCATAAAATAAATAAGATAAAATTAATTTTGCATGAAAGGGAAAAAAAACCATTTTTATTAATTATATATGATAATGTAAATTTCTTAGATAAATGAAAACATTTATAAAATTTCATCACTTTAAAAAAATAAAGATAGTTTCGATGAGTGTACCAATAATAAGTAGATTCTTATTCAATGATTGTACGCTCTGTATAATGCAAATATAATTTGATAGAAATAACGTTATCGTGTTTATTTTATAAATGATTATGGTTATCTTGAAAACATTGTCTGTAATCCTCATATATCTTATTGATAGAAATTTATTTATTTATATCTATATACCTGATGTACCTAATGTATAATCTTACAACAGGTATACATTTACATATTGTCTGTTGTGTGATATGGATGTCTCACTTGTCAAATCGATTAACTCCTCTTTTTTATATTTTAGTGTCAACGTAATTTGTTAATACTTATCGTTCAAAGAAATTTCTAAGATAGTAGGGATCTAAACAGTTATAAATTTTTTTTTTTTTAATTTTGGACATTGAATAAAAGAAGTTGGGTATTAATAGATGCATAGATGTTAATATTGTATTGATTATTTGAGCATTTTAATAAATAATATACCTACATGAAATTCGCAATTTTCTTTATCATGACCCAGAATTCCACAAGTTTTCTGTGTTTTCTGAAACGGGCAATAATATTATATTTTCAAAAAAGTCTATTGCAAGCAAGTAACGATAGCTAAGGGTTTAGTGCAACTATCTATAAAACTAAAATACAAAACCTTTCAAATATAGTCTTCCACTATTTCTCATGGTTTTTGAAAGTGCCGTAAAGTATTTTTTTTTTATTAAATGTTGAAAATTTACACCATTGCAAATTTTAACAAATTTATTGTCAAAACTTAATTATCTGGTGGCCTTATGACATTCTTAACAATTTTTAAATTAGTTGTAAATATTTAAAAAATGAATCCCACTATTCCTCAAATTCCCGTTGTTATAGAGATAAATCTGACTAACTCATTGTTGTTGCGTCAACAAAAATTCAAAGTACCATGTTTATTTAAGGGTGGGGTATCCATAGAAAGTAGTTCAGATCACTTATATTTAATATGCAAATATCTCTGAAACCGTATGTTAGATTGTTTTATTGTTTAAGTAGTCTATAAGTACAAGAGTTTTACAATGCAATGACATACTGAGTTAATCAATCACATGTTCAGGGGCTATGAAATAAGGCAAATAAAATTGAACTACTTTGAGCTTGGAATCCCATTTTTGGAAAACCCAGCAACTAATCTTTATATGTTGTAGAGGAAATTATTACTTAGCACAAACACTAGCACATGTAATAAATTCATACTCATTGGAAGACTGTAACTATATTTATAGAGTTGAAAATTTAAGAAAAAAAAGAAGTTAATAATATCAAAGTATAATAGGTCCTAGTTTTCATTATTATAAAATCAAAATCGTTTGATTTAAGTCGATATTAAAATTAGTTTCTAAGAAAATGAGATTACAAGTTCAAAATTGTTCAATTTTATTTGCCTTATTTCATAGCCCCTGAACATGTGAATGATTAACTCAGTATGTCATTGCATTGTAAAACTATTGAAGTTATAGAGTACTCAAACAATAAAACAATCTAACATACGGTTTCAGAGATACTTGCATTTTTAATATAAGTGATATGAACTACTTTTTATGGATACCCCGCCGCTCTTAAAGTTATAATTTAAAAGGACTTTAAGCAATGTTAAATGATTGATTGAATTATCTCGCTATCTGCAATTATTTGAATCAATTCGAATTAAATTTGGAAGCAGTATTTAAATAGTTTCAAATCTACTTACCTATTTTTTGTATATTGTAAATATTTTTTAAATATTATTTAATAATAACATTTGTTGGACCACCCTATATACTATTACTATAGATTATTACCAAACTTATTGCTAATTTGATTTGGTGTTTCGCTTAAATTTCACCAAACACTCAAAATTGGCCATGTTTTATTCATAAGCAAACAATTTCAATAATTTGTAGACGATATTTCTTTACACTTTCATCTAACGGTCACGTAAGATACAAAACTTTTAAATGTAAAGTAAAGTAAAGTAAAGTAAAAAAAATCGTTCGTTACCTGGAAAATAAACCAAACAAACGGCATGTTGTTTTTCACTTAATGGTCTAACATTCATTGTTGGTTTGTTCAAATATAAATATTACTAATTTTTACTATCTTTATTGCTCTAAATAGCATTTAAATTTTTCCGATAAAAAAAATTAATATTTTTACGTACATATGTTACGATCTTAATTTGCTGTAACTTGCACGATACGAAGCGATAAATTTCATACGTTTAAAAATTCCAATGTTACTGTTACTATCAATCATATACTACTGGTTAATTTTCTTTTGTTTGGTTTTGTTTTTTCTTTTGAATAAAAGTGGTAATTTACTTACATTTTTATTTTTATAGAAGTGCATCCAGAGAATATTATCGTTTTGTTGCTAACGTACACAAACAAGTTACTTTCACTGGAATATAATCAGAGAATTATTACAATAGAAACGAAAAAACTAGGAAACATTTTAATACAAAATTATACGCGAATGTTGCACCAACAAGCACGTATTGTAGGCACAAGCAAAACTGCACGTGTATAACAAGTTGCGTACATAATCCGCAAATAAATAAAATTGTGCGCTCGAACGGGAATTTTGTTAATTTCGAATGCAGTTTATCTGGGCCCATTAGTAATTTATGTGGAGACGGCGATACTGCACCGGCAAACGACTCACCGTTTTACGGTATTGATATACATCTACTTCTGCGATAAGCCAATGGAATCAACAACTTGCGGCTCGATGCGGACGTGTTCTCAGTACTGCCATTTTGACACTCTTAGACTGGCAGTCCGCGTGACAAATGACACAAAAATAATGATTGATTTGTTAATTGTTATGCGATTTCCGAAATATGCATTGATTGCATTGGAATGTTTTTGTTTGCATTCCATCGTCGAATAATTGGCCTAATCAAAATTTGATGATACCGATGATACTATGTATGTATGTTACGCGCTACACAGCGACACAAACACGTTTCAAAGTCTTTATTTTTTGTGTATCTATGTACATTTAGGGTGGATAAATAATTGAATAAATAAAAAAAAGGGGATGGTAAAAAGTAGAATAAAACGTGAATTGTTGTTTTAGCGCTTGATGATGAATTCTTGTGATGTTGGTTTTTTGATTGGCATCTCGCTGCTGAAAATCGCCCTTTCGATGCGCGACGACGGACTGCCCACCTCTTGTAACCATTTCTTCCTACAGAAATTACATACATAATACAAAATTCAACCATTTTGAGGAGCTAAATCATATATAATATTTGCAACCATACAAATATTATATTATTATAAATGACAGTCTTCAGACATTGTAATGTAACATGTCTTGTTTTATAACAAAATAGACATTTTTTTAGAAACTTTTTTTACTTTAAAGTAAACTATTTGTGTTAGAAGTGAGATTAAATACAGATGCAAGCGTAACGAAAATTTGGCTTGCGAATCTTGCTTTGTTCAATCAACTTTATTGGCAAGATTCCTCTCTACGCGTTGTGCGCACTTACATTACACTAATTTTTTCTGGCGGTCCCTCCATCGTGCCCTGCACCGTACCCTTTTCCGTATTCATGCAATAGCCGACCAGACCTAATTGTTTAGCTTGTTTTTGCGTGTACTGTAAACGAAAACAATGTGTCGAGATGAAATATCGATAAAACAATACACGTCAAAAGCGTGTACAAGTTGGAAAATTTACCTTTCGAAAAAATACACCTATAACAAAGTAATATGTATTTTAGTGTGCATTAATTACGCGCATTTCATTAACCTACCTTGTACGCGGCCGAATACCTCAAATGTAACGGATACTATAGGCGATTCCATTGTGTAGGTATTTAAAATTAAATAGAACGCCAAAACCGATAATAGAAACAGCTGATTTGATAAATAAACAGACATGATGGGGTGCGATTTTGAGACCCGAATGAAGCTACTTGATCATAGATGGCGCTTTACCAAACAATAACAAGAGATTTATTATTAACTATATTAATATATGTTGAATTATTTGTAGGAATTAGTTAATTGATTCGATAGGTTGTTGGCGAAGAGTTCGTGTAAAATCTAGGCGTAAATAGCATTAATATTTGGTGTGCGCTGTCAAATGTCTCGTGACGTAACACGATCTGTCACTGGTACTGCATTTGTTGTGTGGTGAAAGAGTTGAAACATTTATTCGTTACGGTGAATTCGTTGTGAGTATGTCACGATTATGGAACAATCGTTCGTTGTTAGTGTGATAAAGCTTGAGTGAGAAATATAATAATTAGGCATATTGGATAATTGAAAATCACTCAACAATAATGACCACGATGTTGGTGTCCGTTTCGGAGTTATCAAACATATTTTCAATGATTGCAATTTTATTATGTTTCTGTGCAATGATTCTATTCATCACAAGGTACTGTTCCATTTTACTATTATGCATATTATTTAGTACGTATTTACCAAATGGGCGATAATCTAACGCCGCACTTTCACTTTTCAAAATCCCATCCGAAAAGTCCTTCACAGCCAACAACCAACAAAAACGCACACGTACTCGAATTAGTTTAATTGCAATGCAAATTAGCGTGCACCGCTTCGGATGCCCCATTCTTATCAAACGATGCGATGGTGCGAAAGAAAGTTTCAACACAACACGGTGTGTTGTTCTGTCGCTTTATTTGAAGTAACGTAATCTTTGCAAAAAAAATAAAAGAAAAATCAAATTCGTTTGTGTCGTTTGTGTCGTTTTTGTTTGTTGTTGTTTGTTATTTGTTGCTGCTGCATTATTTTGCTTTTCTTTCAATCATTTGCGCTTCGGCGTGATGTAATCGCATTTGCAAATTCCACATTACGCTCAATTATTGCAGCCAATTTCATATTTTTATCTCCCAATTCGGTTGATTTCTATAAAAATTTATTGTGCAATTATTGAGTACTAAAAGTGTTTTGAAATTTTTTAGGTTAGTAGCAATGAAATCATATTTTTTTTGTGTCTGTGTGTTTTGCCATCGTTTCGCTATGCTAACTAATTAATGCGTTTTAGCGCTTAAAATATTTTTCAAGTTCGCAAACTTTTCAACATTCGTCATTGAAATTTTATGCATTGGCAGTTTGCTATTTGATTAAAAATGTACCGCATCGTGTTTAAATTTTAACAACAACATTTCGCATCATCATCCCTCGACGATGAAATTGTGTTATGTTTCATTCAAACCAATTCTAATTCACCTAGATAATACCAAACTGATAACGCTTTTGTTTATTTACAAACATTACGGCTGAAATATTTACATTTGCATTTACATTTGCGATGATGGTAAACATTTTATTATTTATTAAGATTCTCCCTTTAAATTGCTTTTTATTCATTTTATTCGATGAAACTTCATAAAATGAATATTTACTGTCATTCTTATTGAAATCAATTTGTTAAATCGCTTTATTTATATTCGATTTACATTTATCTAAATTACAAATATCAAATCAATTGTTTTAATTCCATTTGTTCTAATTGTTTATGTTAAATATTTTTGTTTTAATTTGAAAGAATGAAGCCAATTAAAAAAAATGTTTTTTGTTCATTCAGGTCATTTACAAACTTTTGCTTGTTCGTTTCAATTTAATTGAAAAGCTCAAACTCATTTTTTCAGTAAAGAGAAAAAAAAACATTAATTAAAACAAGCTTAACTATCCGCTGTTTTTAAAGCAAGTATAAGTTTTATAAAGTGGTTATTTACTGTTTTATCAAGTAATATAAATGCGGATTGAAAATCATACTCAACTTCGATATATTACACTTGTCAGGTTTAGAAAAAGTGATTTCATGATTTTTGCTTTATTCTCCTAACTTGTGTCACTTGATTTGAAACAGGCAAACCATTCTTGTCATATGGTGTTTGGATAATTTTTTGAAATTCAAAATTTAGTCTTAGTGCATGTAGAAAATAAAACAAGTAGGTAGATAATAATTAAATATTTAGTTGCAGTTTTCAGTATAGATATATATTTGTTTTTAAATTTACGTAGGTTTACTTATTTCCTTTTTTATTCGGTAAATTCGTATCGAAAACTTCGGTATATTACTTGTCATTTTTTTTGAAAGAAAAAAAATTGTTATTCCTGCTTTATCCTCCTGTGTCACTTTATTTTAGAAATTTTGCCATTGTTGTTGTCTTTTACTAATTTTATTTTTAAAGTAAAGTTTGTATTTCATTATCTATGAAAGCAAGAATAATTTTGGGCGAAAAGTAAACGAAATACTCATGCAGTAATATTCCTATATACCACTGTTTTTAGAACCTTGTCAAAATTACGCAAAAATACGTAAATATGTCTGAAATACCTATCTAATTAAAACTAATAACATGTGTTTATATATTTTAATGTCTACAACGATGAACGTAAAACGAAAAAAATAAGACAATCATTTTGTCGCTCGTAAGCATAAGTGGTTAATTTAAGAACAAAAGCTTGATATAAAGAAGAGTCACAAAGAAAGGGTGTATTATTAGCAAATATAGACCGAGAAAATGGAATCAATGAATCATCAATTTTAAAAATAACAACAACGTGTCTTACAAGGTTTATGGATCAGTTATTGTCTGTGCGCATAAATCAACAGTGGATAATTGTGTATCTACGTAATTTTCAAAAACATTAAATCAAAGTGTACATTTATGCAAGTATATGTTGATTTAGTTAAAAAAATTAAAGTTTGTTTATATACATTTAAATAATTATCTATATACTTAAAAAAATAATTAAAATTTTAAAGATTTTGAGTAGAATTTATTGCTGATATATGTTTAAGAGGCTAAACTAACTGTATGTAATTTAAAAAGCTTAAAATTTTTATTAAATAGAAACATTTTTATCTGGCACAATTCGAATTACTCCAACATGCGGTTATGAAATTAATTTGTCGTTTCACGCGCCGATCTTTATATTACTACGTCTGAACAGTGAGAAAAATATTGCGGCACATCAATTAATCACAATACCAAACATTCCAAAAATTAATAACTAAATAATTAATTGGCCGGGTCCTTGGCGCGGATTATTCCACCGCACCGACGTTAATTGAACCCAAAATCGCGCTAATAAATTAACGAACGAACAAAATACCGTGACCATGACGGAACGAATCTGCGTTTGAGGAAAATCTAGCCGAATCAGACAGAAAAAAAACCATACAAACATACTAATTACCTTGCACTATTTGAACATGTTGTAAAAAATATATAAAAATATATAAGTCATTTGATTTAAAAGCAACAACAATAGAATGGAAATGTGTGTTTTGAAAGAGCGTTAATTCAAGAACAAAAGGCGCACTAATGAGCTGTAATTTGACTTGATAAGCAATAGTGCGCGAGTTAAAAAGATAGCGTTAGAAAAATTGATTGATAATTACGCATAGTGGTGATTTATTGCAAATTAATTCGGCTCCAAGTCACGTCTATAAATAATTTAGCAATTGTTTTTGTTAAACAAAATTTGTCATTGTAAAAAAACGCAATGTTTATCGGATGAAGTGAGATTCGATTGAGACGACCTTTATTTTTTTCAAATTTTTGTAGAGGAAGTAATTCAAAATTAGTTACACTAATAAAAAATAATTTTCTGTGATATTTTTGATACTCCTATGTAATTTATTTATTTATTCATTTGATTATTATTGTATAATTAATCTGACCATATAGAGAACACTCTGAGAATGGACTAAAAGAACTGGGTCCTAAACATTGATACATATTGTATTGTACATTGAAGTGTTTTGATCCGTTTTTTTCCACACATATCACAAAGGATTACTCTAATTTGATTTTAACAACATTTTCTTTAACAATGAATCCACGAAGGTCTAAAACAAAGATAATTTTATCGCAAGTGGAACCTCGATATACGTCTAATTTGATATACGACCTGTTTTGATTAGAAAAATTTACCTCAATATACGATATTACTCAAATGATTCAATTACTTGAACAAATCCTATGAACAAATAGTTTTCTAATTAAAAAATGCAGTGAATTTGATATACATACATCCAAACATTTGGAATGAATTAAGGCCGTATATCGAGGTTCTACTGTATGTGATAGTAAGTACTTGTTATTGCAGAATGCAATAATGATATGATATCTTGCGAATATGCGTGCGCTTTATCCGTAAAAAAGTATCAATTTGTTGACGACGGACGAACGATGCGTATCTAATTAGAAACATCAACACTTGGAATAACAGTAACGTTGATAAATTGTGTCCCAATTTGGATTTAGCCTGAGTGCGATTCTATGTTTCTGAAATATACACAGAGCTACAATATCATTTTCAGACGAAGACGACGTACACAGGCTATACAGTTACGCTTTGCAAATTTAATCTAGGAATTTAATTCTCGCATGTCGGCGAGATGTGCCGGGTGTTGAGATTGTTGTACCGTTAACGCATTTCGCTGATAGCCATTTTTGCATAGATACCGCGAAAAGTTCATTTTGTAGGGAGCATTTACATGCGTAAAGTACGAATATTTCGTATATTATTACGCATTACATGCATTCTAAAAAGGAATTTCCTCTCGCTTAAACCATTTTTACTTGGGAGCACCAGGGCCAATTCCTTTCATCTCCATGCCTTATGTGATTGCAGTAATTTATGCTCTTTTAATCGCTTTCTACGAGGGGTGGAAGGTATCGTGGCACACAGGGGTAAAGAGCAATTACAGTGTCACTTTGATATAGTCACTTTTAATAGAAGCAACACTTAATATAATCATTTTTTAGTGTTTAGTCATTTGATAAGTGTAAATTATATTAAATAGATTATAAAAGAAATAAATAAAGCCAAAAAAGCAGATATTTCTGAAAAAAATTCAAATTGGTTGAAAGTGTTAACTCGCTATTTATTTAGAACACTGAAACCCTGAAATGTTTCTAACAAAATTTATCTTGTTGAAATATTTTTTGTAGCTTTGAAACATTATGCTTTAAATTTTATAGTATTTTTTGCTCGCAAACCGAGACGTAATAAATGATAAATGTAGTTATTTAAAATATAATATTATGGAATATAATCTTTGTTTCAAATCTTATTCTCTTTAAATGGTGCACGGCTTGTATTCCACTTAATATCATTTATACATGTAATGTTCCTATTTATTCGGTTAATTACATCCATGAAATTGCATATAAATGGTATTACTATGATAAGCCATTCAAAATTGGAATCAGTTCCACATTCTTAAATATGCCATTATTTAACGTACGCGCCATTTATTTCCGATGTACCGGCTTGCAAATGTACAAATTGAATCGCCAATCGAATTATAATTTATTTGCGCTGAAACAAGCTGCTTAACTATTTAACCGAGCACAAATAATTGGTACGTACAAATACAAAAACCTAATAAATTTACTGCAAGTTAATGCGAGTAAGAAAAAATCGTGAATCACAGGTATTTTATGGTTTTCTGGAATATTATAATACGGTCACGATGCCTGAGCTGTAGTGTGGTAGTTTTGTTGTTTTGCAATGGATTTAAACGAAAACTAAAAGCAATGATTTTTTTTTCATATTCACATCGACGTAATCCGCAAACAAAAGCCGTTAAATGTACTAATGCACATGAATTAATTAATCAATATGTTGCTTTGTTAAACTCTTAGTGTTTTCATCCCATATTTTTTTTAAAATGACAGTGTAAGCTCTTTAGTTCAGTTGTGGTTAAATTAATTTAGACGAACAAATGCAATACTGTTTTTTCTGTTGTTATCAATAATAATTTACTAATCTAATAATGTATTTTGTTGTATTAATGTAGCTTTGTTGTGTTGCAATGAATTTGAACAAAAACTAAAAGCAATAATCTTGTTTTCATATTCACATTCATATAATCCGCAAACAAATCCTCTAAATGTACTAATGAACACGAATTAATTAATCAATTAGTTGTGTTGCAATAAATTTGAATGAAAAGATACAATACTCTTTTTATATTCTCATCAATAATAATTTAGTGTTTAAAATTTACTAAAATTTTAAGTCTTTTAATACATTGTATTTATTTCTCCCTAGTTTGTAACTAAAACAAAAGCGTAAAATTTGCTAAGAACGTACCTGGTAAAATAACTAAATTTTCTACTTTGATATAAATAACTCTTAAGTTTTCTTTATAAATTGAAAACTCGACAAGGCATAGAAACTAAAATTTTTGTTTTCGTATAATGTTTTCCTTAACCATTGGAAATCAATCTTTAATTTGTGTTTAAAATTAAAAAAAAAAACATGCTATATAAATAGTAAAAATATATTTTAAAAGAGAGCACAAATGAATTAGAATGAAAGTAATTTAGTAATCTAGAAATTATACTTTTTTATAATTTTTAAGAATTTTTATCGATTGCATTTATTTCTGTCGTGTTGGTAATTAAAGGAAAGGCGTAAAATTTACTAAGAACGCACCTACACTTTAAAATCATATCTTTATTACTACTGCTTGTTTTTTATTAATTTCGTAATAAATGTCCTTTCATTTTATCTTTAAGTGTTTTGCGTGTAACAAATTAAAATAGAAATTTTGCCATAAACTGACACTTGAAAAAAGCATCCAGCAATAACTGTCGGACTGCTTTTTACTTCAAATGGTATTAGCAAGACGCCGTGTTTTTCATTGCTGCTACAATTTAAATGTGTGGTTTTTCATTATTCGTAGAAAGAAATGTTAGAGAAGGAAATGAAACAAAATTGACAACATTCGCAATATTATTGTTTCTCATAAACGGTTGTTGTTTTTGGTGTGCGGAAAGACTCTTTTGATCATATGTTTACATTATTTATTTTTCATTGGAGAGTTAAAAATACAAATTGAAATATTGAGCCTCGGACGAAAATTGAATTTATTGATTTGAAGTTGAAGGAATGATGAAAATGATTAAAAGTATTTTTGTTTCAAACAATAGGTTGTTTGCTTTGATGCATACTGACAAGGGATTATTGTTATTCTTATGTTGGTAATGACATTATTCTTTGAATAAAATTTTCTTGATAATCGGGTTTTAAAAAAGTATGACAACTAAAGGTTTTGTTGCAAAAAGAAGATAGATTCAATTTTGGGGGCTGATAGTAAAAAACAATTCTTTTGGATGAATAAATTATGAAGCTTTGAACATTGGTTTTTACGTTACTCATAAGGGTCGTTCTTTTAGTTACTACTTTAATCTTCCAAAATACTCATTTTCAATTCTCGAGATTGCATTGAAAGCATGTTTAAGTTTAAAGTTTATCTAATTTGTTGATTTTATAATGTTTGGGAGTTTCAAAAGATTTTTATATATCTATTTCTGGACATTTTAAAAAGTGGAGCCACCTCCCTTCTGCAAAAGACCCTTCAATTCTCATTTTACGTAAGGTACAGTAGAGAAAGTACCGTCTTTTAACAAGTTTGAATTTATTCACGTTAAACAAATAAGAAGTTTGCGTTGAAAGTTTGCCTTAAATAATTGCTGTTGTTAGATTTTGTTTTGCAAGCATATTTTTCTTAACAAAAATAAAATAAGGGAAAATACGAGGAGATTACTGCACACTGATATAATGGTTTTTGCTTGCCCTATGTTGTGATATTTATGGCACTAAAGTACACTTTTGCTTTTTTATTAATAATTGAAAAACAAAACAATATTTTTTTATTTTTACTTAACAACAATAAATTTAGAAGCAACCAATTATCATCTAAAATTTGATATAACAAATAAAGCTCGTGGAACAATTCTCAATTTTAAAATAAGAAAACCCCATATTTGTGTTGACGTTTAGTACAACAAATTATTAATTACAGAAATGTTGCCTTTATTGTAACAAAAATTTCCGATAAATGTGCTTACATCGCTTGCAATCTTGCACCATAGATAATTCGCCACATATAACCTAATTTCCACTTTTCCTTCTGACTTGAGGTAATCAAAATGTGATTTAAGCATTAAAGTCGATTTTTTTAATAAATTTAGAAAAGAAATAAGTTATGTTTTGAATGTAATAATTATTTTTAATAATAAATTAAGAATGAACAATTAAAGATAAAAAGTATTTGAGTAGGTTAGCATGCAAAGTTGTATAAAGCAACTCTGGGGACAATTTTGCAATCCCAATTTGGCGTGTAGCCTTTACACCATATATTTTATTTCGGTGGATAATTGACGAAATCTAACCTCAAAAACGTCATGTAAGTGGCGAGAAGTCGAGTGTAACGCTAAATTATTCACATTTGATTGCGTAATAGAATTTATGAATTTATGATAATTCAGATTGAATACGAAATTAGATTAAAATTTATTAAAGTAGGCAACGTTTTGTCATATTCTAAATTATTCATCGACATTACGTTTGTTGTAGAATGCGCATTGTTTATTAGGCGCATTAATTCATCTAATAAAATAAGCTAACAAATATTATGAATACATATATGCGTATATGTGTGTGTCTGTGTGTATGTGTCATTCATTGGCTTTTACAAACTTTCCATTTACAACAAATGAATTCATTTTTATTCGCTGTAATTGTTCATTATTTTTACATAACGCAAAATGTAAATAAATTAATATTGTTGAATTTCCATTGTTTTTTGCGCTATAAAAGTTGTCACATGTAAATGCAAATATTAATAGGAAATTAAATAAAAATCGGATTTGTCGATTGTGTTTGAAGCGTTTTGCAAACCGCAAAGGTGGATGGTGTGTGTTATTTTTTTCTGTGTTGTTGCTTGCTCAACGTCGCAATATCCAACTGCTTATCGATTTATTCGTTCTAACAATAATAAAGAATATAAAGGAATATGCGGTTTTGTTTATTGTCCTATTCGATCGACAGCTTATTTCGAGCCATCCATATTTTTTCACAATACTCCACGTTTCAAGCTTTTTACTTAAATTACGTTGAAAATACAAAAATACGTTTGTGGTTGTATGTTTACAAACACTTGGATTATAAAGTGTGATGTATGCGTAGGGAAATTTTTAATTCCATTTAGTACTTTTTTTGTGAATTTTAATGAAAATGAATGGAATTTTATAAAAAGCTTTAAAATTAAAGAATAATCAAAAGTCTACGCTTGATACTTTTAAAGGTCATTTTAAATATATTTTAGGAAAAAAATGAAAAGAAAAAATATAGAATAATCTTTTCTTCAAATTTACTAATTTTTTATAACGACTAACTAAAATTTATTTTAAACGCTGCTGGAAAATCCTTAAAAATTGAAAAAAAAATTAATTTAATCTTTTTAAAGTGGCTGCTAAGAATTTATTAAAAAATCTTAAATTTTCTTTAATAATTGAAAAAATCTTGTACTTACATGTACTAAGTAATTTTAATCAATGTAGGAAAAATTAAAATGGTTTAGAAATTCTTTGTTTACTACAAGAAAATTTTTGTTTTTGTTGTAAGCAAACATTTATAGGGTATAAACTTTAAGCTTTTTAGAGTGGCTGCAAAGAATTTATTAACAAATCTTAAATTTTCTTTAATAATTGAAAAAATCTTGTACTTACATGTACTAAGTAATTTTAATCAATGTAGGAAAAATTAAAATGGTTTAAAAATTCTTTGTTTACTACAGGAAAATTTCTATTTTTGTTGTAAGCAAACATTTATAGGGCATAAACTTTTCCATCCCTTCCATTATCGGGGGAATATAGTTTCATTAGGCCGTAAATTACCCGGTCGCGAACAGATTATGCTCGCGCGATGAAATCAAACAGCTAATTAGTGATGTAATTTATTAAATGCTATGTGTAGGAAATTTTTCATCAGCGTGCGGGTTGTGGAGAGAAATTCGCATCTGCAGCGCCGATAATGCAACAACCGCTTAGCATTTTATATGTCAATCATTTTTATCATTTCGCATATTAATAATTTATGCGCCGTTTGGATTCGCTTAGCTTTTGGCAATTTGCGCAACAACAACGCTCAATTATAATTTTATGTAATTGCATATTCAAATTGGATTTGTTTTTACGTAAACAATTTACAGTTTTTTCAATCTTGTTTTGTTAATGTTGATTTGTTGAAAAATTTTAGGTTAAATTCTTTGAATTTTATGCTATGCTAATTTCTGCTTTGTTATTTGTTTTATTTTATACTGTTTATGACACTTTCAAGGATTATTTAATTTTGCTTTAAATAATTAAATTTTATATATTCATTTCGAACATGTTATGTTTATTTTTGTTTTTCATACCAAATATATGGTATAAAAATTCTTATTTAACGACAAAGATACGTTAGTTTATTTATTATTAAAATTATTTATTATATCTGCTTAAAAAATAACAGTTTGTTAAATTTTTCTTATCAACTATCTAGAAATTTTTATGAATACAAACTATGCAAAACTAAATTAGCTGGTATTGTTATAGATAGAGAGCAAAATGGTGCATAGAAATACATTGATGCACACGTTGAGAATGATAAGAGGGATGCAGTTTATGTAGAGAATTTTGGATGTTTAAGTACATTTATTATTGCTGTGTGCTTTATAACAAGTTAATAATAACAGACCAGTTTCAATAAATAGTTTGGTTTTTCTTACAAACCTTTACAATACGGCTATTATTATATAAATATTCAATATGTATATAGTTATCCATTCTAAATCTATTGTTTCCCACACTTTGGGCACAAGTATGAGGTCAAAACAATAAAATAGTACTTGTGTATGTGCTTATCTAAGACTGTTGTTTAAGTTATTTTTTAATTCTGATATTGTTGCAATGCTCTATGAGACTTAAAATTTATTATGTATAAGAAAACAAATAGCTTAAATTGATTGTATTTGGAAGAATGCAATATGATTAAAAACATGCATCCACATAAAGTTGTTAATAAATTTTATTATTGTATATTGTAAATCTTTGTATTAAATTAGCGTATTTTGATTGTCATGGTAAAATAATCCGTGGGATGTTTATTAAGCTGTTCAAAGACTTTGCAGCAACTGTGCATGAAGCTAAAATTGATTAAATTTATTGCATTTGGCAGTAATTAACAGATATTTCATCTAAAGTGTATTTAATAACGATAGTAAGTGATAAGCTCATATGTGATTAAAACGCCTAGAGGCTTATTGCTAAACAGTGGCATTTTGCATTTGATATTTCCAATATAAATTAGTACGTATTAATTTACAAAGTCAATAATCAAACATAAAGTTTCCATTGATATGCCTGTCGATACCTAGATAAAGAATCGATTGAAATAATATCGAGCAATATGATAATATGCGATCCAATTGTGAAACCAATTGCGTCTATAGTTTAATATTACATTACATAATAGACTGATGCAAAACTAGTAAAAATAAAAAAGTAGCTTGTCATCACGCGCTTGCTTCAGAAGTGGCACAACTAAAAACTATTGAGATAAATCGTTTGAAAAAAAATAATCATCAAGTCAAATAAATTATTTTAGAGTTATTCTATCGTTTTGCACATTGATGTGATTTTACATTTATTTCTGTTTATGTCTTTGAAGCTTTTAAGGGCTTCTGAGCATTACGTATCTCCATCTTTTCTGTATGATCAAAGAAATTAAAAATTTTATTAACAACTACTTTTCTTTGTCACGAAAATAAGCAAAGGTTAAGATCATATATTTTCTGAGGCAAGATGTGATATAAAATACATTTGGGTAAAATTTCGTTGGCCGCAATTCCAACATGCGAAATTAGGTTTTCACGATGTTTCGCCCTAATG
Source organism: Adinopsis sp. GC000173 (assembly GCA_030264715.1). Taxonomy (NCBI): domain Eukaryota; kingdom Metazoa; phylum Arthropoda; class Insecta; order Coleoptera; family Staphylinidae; genus Adinopsis; species Adinopsis sp. GC000173. Next base: position 38,068 of record JARJDW010018573.1, on the reverse strand, counting down.
AAATGTCAACATTACATAGTCACTCTACATCAATTTATTAAACATATTATCATATTCAATTCCTATATTGATTTTCATGATAATTTTTAAACATTTATTAACGAAGACGAAGAATTGATTAAAAATCATTTACATAATTTTGTTAGGAAAAGTCTCTTTATTGATTTGAAATAACTTGTATAGTAAATATTTATTCAATTTATGATATTACCAATGATAATTTCAACTTGTCACATTATTCTGTGCGTAAATGATGATTCAATTGTCGTACGAAATAATACATTTTGATTGCGAATCAAACAATTTGAATCGCTAAAACATCGTGCTGGTAAAATAAAACAGTGTGATGCAAGAATCTGACATGCGTTTTTGCCGCAAATTGATTAAACACCTGTTACGATAAATGCACACGCCTTGTAATCCAGCAAATTAAACAGAAATTGCAATTTATTAACGCGAATGCAAGCAATTTGCGAACGAATTATAGATGCTAAACAAAAAACATTGTTTTTTTTATTATTGTTTGGTGGGGGCGATAAAATTCAATTTATCACCCGAGGTTTTCATGAATCGATTTAAAAATAATAAATAAATAAAATAATTGGCGATTAATTTAATTAGCAATTATGTTTATCGCTTGCAAATGAAAACTTAAACGGCCTGATAAATATTACCTGCGATAAATTTTGGTTTAATCGAGCGCAGTGGCGGCGCGGCGTAGCTATCGAAATCGTCCATTTAATTTGCATCGTAGGTGTAAACAGCGGCGATTAGCGCGCACGCTCGATAACAATAACGCACAACAAATTTACGTATCGTATCGTATCGTATGTGTGTGTGTGCGCAATTTTTCAATAACAATAATAAACAACTTTCATTTTATTGTAGTATTCAATTCAATAGTTGCCCAATGGATAAAAACACAAAATGTAGATAATTATTTTACAATTACGTTTTTGTCGTTATTGATAAAAAAATACAAACAAACGTGTTGTTGCGCTGAATCGTTTCGCATAATTATGCGATATGTGCAATCAATTAATAATAAAGCGTACGATCGTTGATGTATTATCATCGAGATGAGCGCATAGCTAATCGAAAGCGATTGTTGTAATTGTTGCAAATTGCCTGACTAAACATTCGCACTGCTGTCGTTCGTTCGTTCGTTCGTTCGTTCTTTTTTTGTGTTGTTGCTGCTGCTGCTGCTGTTGCTGAATTTCCCAATCGCAGGCCTTGAAATCTATTCGAATAAAATTTAGTCTAGCCGTATTTGTCCTCAATTCGTTATTAAATAATATATGTACATAATGTGGAATCGAAATGTTAATTTTTATTGCGCGCTTGATGAAATATTCATGTTTTCGACTCTTGAAGCGAAATTGATTCAGTTTTTTTTATTAACTTTGTAATGTTGATATTGTTTTATTATGATGATGATGAGGGTATAGCATAGGTATTTATTCAATGGTATATGCTGTTAGGAATCGTATTGCCTTTTTAGGGGAAAGTCGCATAAATTGTACTACACTTATTTTGACAAGGCTGTAATAATGTATAAAACTGGAAGCAGTATGAATGTTGCTCATTCAATTAAAAATGAAAATCATTTATTTTAGGTATTGTTTTTAAATAAAGTTGATCTGAATTTCATTTTTTGCAAGGTGCAACAATTTGAAATTCATATAATGTTTCTATTATCAAATTTTAAATCACACAAAAAATGTTTGCTAAAAGTATACTTTATTAAGTTTTAGTTTTTGAAGAATTATCCTCATTGTTATTTTAGCTAAAAATTATCTTTATCATTCATTTTGCATTACATTATCCAACGAAGCCGATGTAGAAAACCTTTTTCTTAAAATTTATCGCAATCTACCTATCGTGACAATTAACACATTAAAGCTTATGCAATATTTAATACCCACATTAAACTTACGAAGAAAATCGCTTCACTGTAGCCTTATTGGATAATCCTGCGCTAGATGATAATACAGCTTATAATTCATAATAAATTGCGCTTTAAAAATAGAAATGGATTATCAATTTGCTAATCTAAATTTAGTGTTCATCAATTTAAAACAAACAATTTAGGTACTTACATTGTACTTCTTTTGATTAGCCGCTAAGTTCGCTGCATTGAAAAACCGGATATCGATATTAATTTCTATTAATTAACAGAACTTTCATTGTAATGCGAATTCAATAAATGTAATTATCTATTGTTGCCAACATCCTTGTTAACAAACAAATCCTAAATGATGTTGTTGTGCTTGTGAAATAATTAAAAATAATTAATTGTGCGCGGTGTTACAAAATTGTATGGGGAAAATTAATGCTATATAGTAATAATCATCGATGAGAGTATAAATTGAATTGTCTGAAGAAGTAAGCAAGCAATTTCGCTGCTGACAATGGCATAGAAACTTGTCTACCATGGCGTACGAAAAAAATAAATGTGCGGCATGGTCGTGTTGAAATTTAAGCGGTAATTATGTTGACAAATAGGTGTATATGTACGTTAAATTAAGAACAAACAATATTTCGAAACGGCCACAAAATACGGTAATTTTTATAATTTATCATCTCATTAAAAACGCTTAAAATTTGAATCAAGGCCGACGACGCTTCTAACTTTTTTGCTGCTCCATGCTCCATGGCATGATGATTGCATTAAACATTGTAATAAGAAATAAAGAAATACCTAGTATTTAAAATATCAACGATTTGATAATAAAATTTGTGTTTCAATGGATATTTAATAAGTCGTAAAAATATTGCAAGGTACTTAATTAACAAAAATTGCTTAATTTCATTAATTTATAATAAATTATGTGGAATGATTTATTATTATTATATTATATTTCTATATAATTATTTATTTCATTCTCATATTATGCAAAAATAAAAAGTAACATATTCAAAAACATTAATTATGCTTAAAGACACATTTATCGAAAAAGATTGATTCCATTGTATTTTTTGCATGAATTATTTATATTATCCAGCATGTGATCAATTATAATAAAAGATAATTAATAACACTTGCAATTAATAATAAATATTGAATATTTTTGTTATAAATAAAGTTGTATTCAATTAGTGAACATGAAAACAAAAATGAAATTAATGAAGTAAATGATAACGTTTTGTAAATATTTCATTCAAATTCCTACGAGAAGCATTAATAAAAAGATGTTTAAATAGACATTTAATAAATTATAAAACCTATAACTTATAGTCAATATTGATTTATTAAATACTTAAGTAGTAATATTATATTTTAATATTATATGAGCTTATATAAAACTTGTATATTATAAATAAAGTAAAATTAAATAAGTACGTATTATAAATCAATAAAATATTGCAGACAATGTATGGAAAAAATGTTTAATTATGATTCAAACGTATTTTATATAGTTTTGTAAATTTATGATAGAAATTTTTTAATTAAAGCAAAATTAAATCTATCGAAAATCTTTTAAAAATAAAAAATCTGTTACTAAACCAAACATTTACAACATTTTGTAACGATTAATTGTCATAATCAATATATTTTCAAAAATAGATTACAAAAATTAAATCACTATAAATATATGTAATTGTCAAAATTATTGTTGAATTATGATATATATAGAGAAAATAAAATATTTTTTTTGTTTTGCTGCAATTGTAAGCTCAAAAATGTCAATCATGGTTCAAATTAATGATCGTAAAAATTGCTATGACTATTTTTTAAACCTTGACTATAAACTTGGAATAAAATTTTCTCCAAATTCACAAAAATGTGTTAAAAGCCTTCAAATTACCGAAAAACGTTCTAAGCAATCATCAAAAAACATCATTAATCTTTCTGCATCAATTCCAAAGTACCTAGAATATATTAAAAATGATTATTCCGAAAGAAATGAGTTTAATAATAATAATAAATACAAGGCAATTTCATTAATAGAAATTGCCCAATGTTGTGAATGCCTTAGCGGCAATTAACAAATAGCCATTGATTGATTAAACAATCCGCGAGCGTTTCGTTATCTAGAAAAGATGTGGTATTGGCATAAGCAGCACGTAAAGAAATAATTAGAATGAAAAACCTTTCCTAATACATTCAAAGGCGCTTTTGCAATCGTCATAAATCAAAATTCCGTCGCTGGCAAATTAAATTAATAATAATCTGAGCGCCGTAATATTGATGAAATATCTTTAAATGGCTTGTAATAATTTATAGCGCAGCCAATTAGCGGTCGCAAAACAAACAAACTTCTACGCGCAAATATATTTGTAAATATTTTATTGCATATTTTTATGATTGTGTTTTGTTTAAAATATGACATGAGCATGAACTTTCGTGCTTCTCGACAATAAGCAATTAAAACAAGCACACACACACCACCAAAAATAATTATGAAAGAAATGCAATTATGCGTTAGATCATCTACGTGATGGTGTATTTTTTTGAATCCTGGTCTATAAAAAAACCGAACTCATTAAAAATCTAATTAATATAGATATGGGTTTCGATTATTCATTGGGAGCAAAAACTGTGTCAATCTCATCACATAAAAATTACGTTTTAATTTTTAATTTGAAATCAATACGGTTACTGAAAAGTTTGAAAACTTATTGTAATGTACTTGATTGTGAACATTTTTTCTTGATGAAACTCGAAAATTTAACGAAATTTCAACTTTGAAAATGGCAACTGTCGAAACTGCAGTCAGCAAAAATAAAACTTGTGACAAAAGCAAGAAAAGTAATTATTTATTACCAACTAACACTAATGTGTTTAAAATATACTTTTTGTTACAATTTATCTACATTATTTTGTGCTAAAACAAAAGCTCTATCATTTGGTTCATATTAGTACTTAAAAAAAGAGTAGAATTATTTATCAAAATTGGAAACAAAATTTATTAGTACCTAATATATGTATTGTAGTAAAATCAAAAAACAGAGTATTGTTCAAAAAAAGTTATTTTGTAAGATTGTGCGTTAAAAACTATAACGTTACTTTACAATCCATACTAAGAACGAATCTTTACTGGAAACCATCATTTTGTATTCGTGTAATTAACTGTTTAATATTATCATAATATAATATTAATATTGAAATATTTTAACATAATGTAATTTTGTTGTGTAAATAAAAACACGGTTGCCCAACAAGCGAATATATTATTATTTTTTTTTAATTTTCCTCTTTACCTGCTGCCACATTGCAAGAAACCCTTCAACAAAGTGAACAACAAATTATTTACGAGTTTATTTCATTAGATACTTTAAAATTTACTGCAATTTTATTTTTTAAAGCCAAATTAAAGCTTTTTGCAATAGAATAAGCAATGTTTCTACTATTCCTTCAGATTTTTTTTCTTCAATAGTTGAATTGTTTCCGATATATGATACCTACCTGAAAAATCAGAATACATTTTCGCTGAATTAACTTAATAACATTGTATAGGGAGCAAAATTTGTTTGGTATTTTATATTGAAAATACTTAAAACTGTCAAGTTGAGTAAAATATCACTCAACTTTATCTACGAAGTAGCTCTTATATTCCGCAAACTTGCACATAATTAGTAAAACAAATTTTAAACAATTTATTTTGCGAGCCAACAACGTTTTGCATTGTGTGTAATTTATTATTTGAGGTTTGTATGTATTAATGAATCATTTATTTTCTATTAGCTTGTATAAAAATTAACAAATTTGTCATAAGTCATACTTTGTAAGTAAGTACTATCATGTAGGAAAAATAAATTATCGGTGATTAGTTAATTAGCAAATTTGTACAATAGCGTGAATCTTTTTATTACTATTCAACATCGTGTTATTTAAACTTAACATAATGGTAAACTACTTTTAGCTGGTAGCACGAATGAACTATTTTCTTGCTGCTTTTAGAAATCTTACTCAACAGCGATAAACGTGCTTGATTGCAATTGTTGTATTTTTCGTTAAACCGATTAAGCGCAGGTATTTCCAATGCTAGCTTAGCACAGAATTTCGTTGCCATGACATTTGATTGGCTGATAATAGTTTGCCTTAGAAATCAAGTCTTCGATGTAGTAGTACGTAAACAAAAATTACATACTGCGTAAGCCTTCAATATAGAAAAAAAAACTTTGCATATTTTTTAAATCTACTCCTATAGTATAATAATGAATTTATCGAATATATTGCATCATTAGATTTACAACTTCACATTCTTTTTAGAATAATAACGTTTGCAAAACAACAGTTTATTGATAAGAAAAGCAAGCAAGCAAATAAACAAACAAACCGAGTGAAAATCCAGTTCAAGTTGCTCCGAAACTCATTTGCAATTTAAATGCGATGTTATATTATTGTAATGCTGAAACTTATTCATATAACAATATGTTTTTTTTCTTTCGTTCGCAGAAGTATGCTGGTGCTGCGTGTGCATGGTGATGATTTAGTCTATCATGGATCATTGCACCAAGTTACGCCTCGGATTCCGCAAATGAATATGATGAAGGTGCACATACCGTTCACGTTCAAACTGTTAGAGACTTCCAAATCCACATACTCAGGTAACTAAAACATTTTTGCGCTTTTTCGCATGACGGAAGTCGAGGCATCATCGTGCCCGACCGATGATGATGGTGATTTACGCGCGATGCGAATCGACGTATGTACGCAATCTAATCGTAGGGTTGATTATGCAACGTTCTTTTATGTAATTGCGTTGCGCTGATCGATGCTTATCAGCAACGCTAATTATTATTTATTAACGGGAAGCGATTGAGAGATGGTTAAATTAAGAGTGGCACACTTATTATTAAATTATTGATTTTACGTAAAGCGCATTTCGTGTGTGTGTTGCACTTTCACGCCTTATCAATTTTTCAATTCGACATAAATAATCTATGAGTTGTAATGTACAATTTTATGTTTTAAATTAGTATAATTTTTTATACATTTTATGTTTATGCTCTAATATTTATTGATTAAAATTTGTTAATTTTAATTAACATTCTTTAACTGGCATGCAAAACACTTAATTTTTTTAAATTGTACACATCTTTGGCATATATTACGCTCAACTACTATATCATCGAGTTATTCGTATATTGTGTCATCTAATTTGAAACGAGGAAGATATTCTAGAAGTGTTCACCAATAAATGGAGTAAACGATTGTTTAGTAACCAGAAATGATAATGTGTTATATATAAAATTTAATTCTTAAATAAAAAGAAATAATTTTTACAAAGTTTTTTTAGGGTGGGTCATTTTAACGAGGGCAAAAAGGCAAAAATCTTCATATGTATATCTATAGATCGGACTAGTATAATTTGTCTTTTGACGTTATAAAATATAAATCACATTTTCTATAAGAATGGTAAAATCGAGCTGATTATTCTTTTGAATCGATACTTGATTTAATTATGAATGATGAAACGTTGAAATTATAGAGGAATAATTATGCAGAATCATGTAGTTAATTGCAATTAAATGAATATTTAACGAGGTGGTCTTAACGATTTTGATGGCGAAATTAAAGTGCGCAGCGGTAATAAAATTAGTACTTAATTGCCGTTTGCTGAGCAAAAATTAAACGTCTATATTAAAAGTGTTAAATTAAATCAATTTTTTTTATAGATTTTGCCGAGAGAGCATTTTTAATCGCTCACAGTGGCAATTTTATTACCTACTCTTAATAATGATAATAATAAAATTGTATTTTCTCATATAAAAACATTTTTATTTTGCTAAATTATGAAATTACTCATCATATGTAAACATGATAATTACAAAAATTGCAAAATACAATTGTAAACAAATTAACAAATTTATTTTATTTTAAGAAACATTTTATGATTTTTCGAAATAATGTAGCAAATTTAACATAACAAACATTTTTACACAATGCAGATATTAAATTGTTGTTGTGGCGAAAGTTATTGCTCTTAAAATCGACCAGCGCTCAGTACATAAATTATTTTTAGTACAATTGCACTTAGATTTATTACCTACACACGTTTTTTAATATGTTTACCCATTTAGTTTAATTATAGGGACGATTATGTAAATTTTACGTAATTGCGACTAATCGTACGTTTAGCACACCGACTGCCATTTACTTATTATCATTTCTTGTGGGAAGTAATGTTTGTCATATTTTTTCCTAGAAGAAGTAAATTAAAAATGTGCAACAGCATTAAAAATTTAATTAAAAAATAACGAGATTTGTTATGGTGCTTTAATGATGGACGTGTTTGCTACATGTGCAGTGAAGATAATACATACTGCGACATTTTTTCTTCATCTTCTAAAAATTACAGAAAAAATTGATTTATTTACAATATAAAAAATGGTTTTTCATACAATGTGATTATTAAAGCGAAAGTTATTACACTTCACATCATACAACAATGATTATATTTTTAATACAAATTGGTTTTATTGAATATTTCGACATTTATTGCTCTAAAAAATCTAGACCGGCCAACGAATGCACGCATTGTTACCAAACAATTACACCAAGATCTGTTACTAAATCACATAAAAGCAAGAAGTGAAATTTGTGGCGATGCTTAAAAATATCATATGTAGATTGATTAATTGGTGACAATTACGATAAATCCTCGACGTAAATGAATACACATTCAAGTTTAGCATTACAAGTCACGGTGTAAATTTAATTGATGGGCAACATAAACTTGATTATTGTACAAAGACCGGCACACAATTAATAATAAAAATCGCCCACGAATATAAAACATGCATGTACATATGTTGCATCTCGGGTGTCTTCGAAATTGTTAATTTAATACCTACTTGCAGCACGTGACATTTGTTTTCGCGAATTTCGTTACGTAACGGAATAAATTTTGCGCAAAATATTGCAAACTTTATTTAATAATAAGTGTTCGATTACATTATTTTCTAAAAATTAAAAAGAAATCGATTTTAAAAAGTAAGAATTTTAAGATTTGACTTAAAGCTCGAGTAACAGATAATGATTGGAGATATTTTGGAAATGAACCGTTGTAGCCCAAATAACTCCTTAAAGTTTCTTAATAGATAAGAATATTTATTAAACTTTAATAAAATGTCTATATAATATACCTAAACATGTTAAGGTAACAAATCTACGAGAATCGAAATAACGTTAATTTTTTTGATTTGCTTGAACGATATTTCAACATAACATTTTGTTGGTTTTTATGGGCAATTATTAACGAAATCAGACACTTATTACTCCACTGAAAAAATAACCGATTTTTTTTAAATAACAATAAAAGATCGAAATATATTTTATCAATCAATCATCTGTATTCATTAAATATTTTTATACTGCTTATAAAAATGGTTCAGCATGAGTTAATAACAACAAAAATGTTAATGGATTTTAATTTTTGGCAACTTTTCAATTTCTTTAATCAAATTTTCCATTTTAAATTGTCTTTTACAACGAAATTTGTTACAAACTTGAAGTGATTCTTTATTATTATAAAATGCCCTGTATATACTACAAACATTCATAACCTGCTTAATTGTTAGATGAATAAATAGATATAGAATAGATAAATAAAAAAAAACATGATATTGTATTTAATTCACACAATTCAATAATTTGATACCACTTGTATTAAATAATTAACTCTTTTCACGTAAATATAATATGTATTCCTTTTTGTGTGTTGTCTGAGTTCTACGAAATCTTCTTCTGTTGGTTTTTTTATCAACAACACATTCTTTTTGACATTTCTGAGAAGTGTGCATTAAAAAACACTCGATAATTATATTTTTGGAATATTTCGATGATGTAAACGTGATCGATGTAAATGTGTAAATATTTAAGCGCGCGCGCCTGTTTGTTGTGATTTTTTATTAGATATTATATAAATAGTTGGCTGCACATAAATTAACAATGTTTTTATTAGTTTATTTATGTGTGCGCTCAACGTAAATGATTTTCAATGCATATTAAAATAATTCCTATATTTCATAAAATGCAATACATATTATTGTCATTTTACAAAATGAATGCATTAAAATTAAAGTTTAAGGTTATATTGTTATTTAGAAATAAATTCTTGCTTTCTAATCATAGCTTTGCATTTAAAAGATTATTTATTTTTCTACAATTTACATTAAGGTTTCTTTCAACATGATTTTTTTCTAATTAATATGCCGCGATATTAAAATAAATGAAATAAAATACGCGATACGGAAGCGATTTATTACCGGCAAAACCATGCGGTGCGATTTGCCAGCAAGGTTAATTAATTGATAATTGCAAGGTGAAAAATAAATCGGCAAAAATACACATAGGTATATTGATTGCATAAATGACGACAATAAATTTCATTTTAACATGCAAATGTTGAAGCGAATAGACATTTGAAGGTAGTAGCTACTCATACTTTTCTATCTAATAGTTAGTTAGTTAGTGATGGCTTGGCCACGAAAATTATTAATCGTTTGTCCGAATGTGCGAATAATTTTAGCGTTCGTGACATTTTCAATGTAAAATTTCATTCGTTCATTTACCGATTTATTATCTATTCTTCGACAAAAATATTTTGATTACATTAATTTTTCATGTTTTTTAATTTAATGAAATGAAGATAAAAACATATATTGCATATATATAAGGACAATAAATTGAATTTTAACATAAATGCTGAATCGAAGAATGTCATACGTATATATGTATGTTAATCTATTGGCTAAGAAAATTATTAATCGTTTGTCAGAATATGCGAATTTTGACGTTCGTGACATTTTCAATCTAAAGTTTCAACGTTCATTCATCGATTTATTATCTATCTATATCATATACTTTGACAGAACTATTTTAATTACACCGTTTGAATGCTATTTTTCATGTGTTTTAATCAAAATTCGAATTTTTCACATTGTTATCAATAGATAAATAAATATATTGCATAAATAAGAACAATAAATTAAATTTTAACATGTAAATGTTGAAGTGAATAGACATTTGAAGGTAGCTAGTCATACTTATCTATCTAGTTAGTGAGTGATGGCTTGCCCATGAAAATTATTAATCGTTTGTCAGAATGTGCAAATTTTGGCGTTCGTGACATTTTCAATGTAAAATTTCAGCGTTCATTCACCGATTTATTATCTATATCATATTCTCGAACAAAACTATTTTGATTACATTGCAATTTTTCATTTCTATTAATCAAACTTGGGATTTTTCACATTGTTGCCAGTACATAAATATAGATATATATATATTGCATAAATAAGGACAATAAAATGAATTTTAACATGAAGGTTGTCATATATGTAATATTTATGTTAATCGATTGGCCAAGATAATTATTAATCATTTGTAAAAATATGCGAATTTTGCTGCTCATGACATTTCCATTGCAAAATTTTAATGAAGGTACATTGACCGATAAAGAATGACTCTTCCTGTAATTAAAACAGCGATTTATTATTATCTAGTTTTTGTGCCAAGCTTCTTGCATGTCAGTAGACTATTTGGCCTTTTTAGATCGCATTGTTTATAACATTGACGAGTAAAGAAGAAAACAAGTTTTTTTATTATATATACATATTGTGTTTGAAAACACTTGAAATAAATTTTTATATGAGTTTAATAAACACGGTTAGGTCAAACCCTCCCTTCGATTTTTATTGTTGACATTCAAAAAGCGTGCCTTGATATAAGTTGCAAATATAAACCGAAAGTATTTTATCGCTGGTAAACAGTAAAAAGTTAGTCAAAACTGGCGGCAGTAAGAATGCGAAAATATTGTATATGTATGTATGCAAGAAGCTTGAAGCAAAACATCTTTGACTAACTATTGTTGAATATAAATTATTTGCGTCTAGACGGTTTTTAAAATTATTGTATAGTGTATGGTTTGCTAAAAAATTAATATACTTGACAGACAAAACATGTCTTGTCTAAGCATATTATATAATTTGTATATTTTTCATAAATAATATAATGCGACAAAAAACAAGACAAGACAATAAACAATATAATTAAATATGAAAAATTAAAGCCATATTTAAGCTGTGAAAGTTTAAAAAAATTTACGTGATGACAGTGCTTAAATTTTTTTTTTAATTATTTTCTATCTATTTTTCGTTCTCTTGCTTCTTAATTTGTCAACATGTACATAACAGAATTCTATCCGATAAAAGTGCTTATATAATATTAAAAAAATGAAATTAACTCAATGTCAGTGAAAAAATTGAAACAACAAAAACTAGTAATTTAATGCCAGCTCTAAATGAACCTTTTAAATAATAATTTTCAAATTATTACGTATTTAACTTTGCCAGTCTTGATTTAATACAAAAATATGAAATAATATTATTTTTAAAATAAATAAATTTAAAATAGCTCAGTACAATAAATTTATTTTATTTTTTCAAGAAGATTTCACTATTGCTGTCTACCGAACCATTAATCTTCATTATACCTCAATAAAAACATCATTAAATTACAAAAATATAATAATTTACTCAATGTCAACTAAAGAAATTGTAACAACAATAAAACTGGTATAATATTTCACAAGACTAGATAATATTTCTTTAAATAATTATTGTAGAATGTTCGCTGACAAACGCTTAAAAACCGATAGTCATTTTTTTATATTATATATGAGGCGTTCCGGAAAAGATTGGCGAACGCAATAAAAAGTTTACATAAAAACGCAAATTAATATACAATAACTATTAATCTAAGGACAAGTTATATAATTTGCTTTTAAATTCAAAGCTTAACATTGGTCCAGAATCTAATAATTGTATAAATCAAATTTGATTCACTGTTTTTATGGTTCTATTAATTTTGTAACTTGAAACAGGAATGAGAATCAGAAAGTATTCGATTTTAATATAATAAAATTTTTAATTGTTGAAACTCTTTATTGATTTTTTGATGTCTTAAAATACAATGTCTTTGTCTACTCATAAGGATTTAATATTTTATACAAAAAAGATTCCCGAATAAAATTTGTTTGATAATATGTCTCGACATTTTTTATATCACAGTAGATTTAATGGTTTATAATAATCTCGCCTTTTTTTTGGTTAAATTCGCCGTTTATCATTTTCAGAATTATAATTTTTCTATTAAATTGCTAGTAAAAAATGATTGATGTTTATAGAATTAAATGTCCATACAATCAACTCATAAAATTGTTTTTATTAATTTGACAAAAACATAACTTTAATGTGTGATCCACCTTATATTTTTATTATTATTATACGTTGCAAGAAGCTTGACTATATTGTTCACAAAACGATTAAACTTTATTGCACATCATTAAATTACAAAAATATAATAATCTACTCAATGTCAAGTGACGAAACGGTAGCGACAATAAAAAACGCACTCAAAACTAGTGCAATTTTTCACCAAAATAGATAAAACGACAGATTGAGAAATGCTATATTTTGCAATCTATACCCATTATCTTCATATTAAAAAAAACACCACAACGAAATCCTTGTCCTACAACGAAAGTGATTGAATGTTTAATACGTGATGTACATTTTTTTCTACTTAAACACACACCGCACGTTTAAGTTTTCATGGCAATGACATATCGAACGAAAACACTCACACACACACATACATACACATGCACACACACACACTTTTTGATGTGATTATTAATTTTCATTCACACATGGAATAATTAATTAATTGATAAATAGCATGCACTCAAGGACCGTTTCCACTTCATTCGCGTAATTACATGCTTCGTTGGATAAACTTGTAATTTTTCCAATCATCAATGAATCACGCAAATATCAATTGCCATCGGATGCAGATTTTGTTTATTATCACCTTGCTGTGTTTCATGGTGGATTATGATGGCACGATGTTGTTTTACTCAAAGACCTCGCAAATAAATCATTGTTTCGTGATAGATGATTATGTAATTATATTCGGTTTTCAAAAGTAAAGATAGCAGATCGGAGGAGAGTTATTGTATGTAGGTATCTTACTAGTCTTGATGCAAGAGAATACTATTATCCCAGATAAATAATAAATAAAGAATGTGGGTTGGTTTACAATATTTTATTTAATTTAAATTTCACACATCATCAAAATGAATTTCGGGTGTGAATTAACCATTAGGTTTGTTTTATCAGACATGTTGGGAACTGTCTAATGGAAATTCAAACAAACCTAAATTGTTATTTATAAAAACGAGATTTGTTCCATGTTGGCGGCTGAAACTATTTGGATTTTCGTTAGGCAGTTTCAAACGTACTTGATAAAACAAATCCATTATGTGTTCATTACTTTTTATAACGAAATACTCTTCATAAGGTTAACATAGAGGAGTTGACATTTTGTATAATCATCCTGAATATGATTTCAACTGATATTAAAAGAAACAAACCAAAATCACACCCAAACAGTTTCAGACGTCACAATTAAACAAACCTAATTTGTTATTACTAAAAACGAAGTTTGTTTCATAGTGACGTGCGAAACTGTTTGGATTTTCGTTAGATAGTGTCAAACGTGCCTGATAAAACAAACTAATTATGTGTTCGTTACTTTTTATAACGAAGAAATATTCTTCATAATGTTAACATAGAGGAATTAGTATTTTACATAGACATCTAGAAAATAATTCCAAACTGACATTAAAAAACAAACCAAAATTACAAAATTTACACACTACAATAATTATTTGATTTCGAAATATGTGATATGTTGTGTTTTAGAAATATATAATTATAGTTCGAAATTATCCGTATTAATCCGATTAGCTCGGATAATCGGGACTGCACTATATTTATCATTTGATCGTACATATTTCATTTGTTATCTGAGTTGGTAAAAGGCTTAGGTATATTATTAATATCAATCTATTTTGTATAATGTTAATATTTTGGTGTGCGTTTTAACTTTAAAACGTAGTAGAATTTATTTCGACTCTAGTGCTTCTTCATACTGTATAAAATAAAAAATAATTGCGAATTTAGTATTTTGTGCACGTAGGTGCAATCGCTTTCTTTCGCCGAATTTATTTATTTAAATGCGAGATGAACGCACATCGCTTTGTTGTATTATTTTTAATCAGATTACGAGGCTGTGGTGTGTGTGCGAACTGCATTGCGCCACTTCGCGCTTGCTCTTGCTGCCGCCCCCGCCGAAAATCGTAAAACGTTCATCATCTAATTTTTATCGCTGCAAATTGCAATCAAAAACTTTTTGATGTGGCGTGAAGTGAAGTAGGGTAATTGCACAATCGCGCTGCTCACGTAACACTCCAGCCGCAAACTCGAATTTATCCGGCTGAGAATTTTCAACGTCCTAATATCAAATCAAATATTCGAATATTCAATTAAGTTGCATTGACATTGCTCTGACGGTTTCATGTGAAATTGCCCGCGATGCGATTGGTTGCCGAATAGTCAATCAAATATCAACAGCGATTTGGTCAAAGTCAATTGAGTTCTAATAAAGGGGGAAGTTGGTTGCGAATTTGCCACCTGATTGAAGATCAACATCATGTAATATTCAACGCGCGAACTAATTGATCTCTCTGGAGGGCACATCTACATTCATTCTTTAAATTGCTTTCAAATTTAATCTGACTAAGCTATTTTTTCTGCTGTAAGAACTTACGATTTTTAACTAAATTTTAGACTTTTTTAATTAGTTTTTTTAATTTTCTATAACAAAGATTAAAATTTAACGCAATCTTAAATCTTAAATAATATTTAAAAAAAATTAAAAATCTTAACTGTTTGAAACATCTTTAGGAAACAGGCATTTTTCTTATTTTTGCGAAAACTATATTATTTAATTTAAAAATAAGATATTCCTTTAATTATTTTTCTTGAAATAAAAAAAATCATGATTAGTCAACTCAAATAAGAAAAATCCAAAACCACATCTTCACAATTCTAACCAGATTGAAGGTGCTAAAAATTCAATATCTAGAATTAGATGATGCACAATTAATTTAATATGACATTGACGGCGGATGATTTAAAATTGCTCAATGCAATTTGATGGATCATCAATCAAACATATAACCTCTCTGTGAAAACCAATCAAATATTCCTACTCACAAAAAAGTGCAAAGTATAAAGTTAGATTCGAACATGTCGCTGCTTCATTGAATTCCTCCACAGCTCACTATTGCGCGCATAATGAATTTATTATATTCCGATTATTAATTAATTAAGTTACGAAGATGCTGTCAATGAATTTGAACGTGTGGCATTGATTAACAAACTTGCGAGCGATGTATTAATTATTTAGAAAATTCCCAAGTCAATCAATGAACATTGCCGAATGTGCGAAATGTGCGCAATCGAGATTGCTGAAAATTGCCACATAAAATCCACTGAATCGATAATTAGTTAATTAATTAGTCAATTATTTCAGCATTTGAAAGTAATTGCAATGTTACGATAATGAAAAAAATAATATGACAGATTGGTAAATAAATTTTACCATAACGAGGTTGAAAAATGCATGATCATGTAAAAAATCACAACTAAGTCTCAAGTTTCATAATTGCAATTTATTAATTAAAGTTTGATTGTTTTCAACTAGCAATAAATAATCAAGTAATCTACATTAGCAAAAACAAATTAACAAATAGTTTATGCATTCTTACAAATTCATTCGATTTTAATTGAAAATGTGAACAATCAATAATGCAATGAAAATGTTATGACAGATTTTCTATTACACTTTTAAAGTAGCCATAATTAATGTACGGAAATAAGAAAAAATAAAGTGCTTTTAGTATTAAATTAATAATTTACGAATTTTTGCAGTTTTTAATTGAAATATGAACAACTAAGATTGCAGTAGATTAAATTAAAAGCTATGACATTTTAGAGGAATTTCTCTATTTTAACTTATAATAACAATGTATATTCGTGCAGATAATTTATTTTTTGCTAAAGAACGAAATTTTACGACGTTAGAAACGTTTTGCATTTACAAGTCTAAATATAAAAATTGATATAATAAATAATTAAAAAAGATTTAAATTCAAGAATTTAAAGAAGAAAGAAAACACACAAGAATTGCTGCAACGAAAAGAGAAGAAAAATTGTTAAAATTTAACTGTTAACTAAAATTAAAATCAAAATTATTAAAGTTTTAAAAATGTTTTTTTTAACTTACGTTTTATGAGTAATAATCAGGATTTTATTAAACTTTCTGTATGTTTTACATTTATAAGTAGAAAATAACTGCAATATTTTCACAACTGTTATTCCATACTTGGTTGGAGAAAAATTAAGGTTTGGTGAAAATGATTATTTTTGCATTTTGAATTGCATGTAAACTAAACTAACAAAGTATTTCATATATGGTAGAAATTGCTTCCAATTTATTCTTTACTTTTGTCAAAACATAAATTAATTACAAATGTTTATTGCAAAAAATAATATCATATACAATTCCATATGAAATCACATTTCAACCAACAACTAACAATTCCTCGCTCTGAAACACGTGCTCCGGTATCTCCAAATTAGTCGGCGCCGGTCCTTTACGGATACGTCCTGCCGCATCATAATGCGACCCATGACACGGACAATAATATCCTTGATAATCGCCTGCGTTTGCTATCGGCACGCACCCAAGATGCGTACACACCCCAATCACCACCAACCACTCCGGTTTTTGGCACCGATCGGCGTCACTCTGCGGATCGCGTAGTGCATGCATCGGTACAGCGCGTTCGCGTTCAATTTCCTCAGCGGTCCGATGGCGAATAAACAACGGTTTGCCGCGCCACTTGAATGTAACCGTCTTGCCTTCGGGTATCTCAGCCAGCTTCACCTCAATCTTGGCAAGCGCCAGCACGTCAGCGGTGGCGTTCAGTATAGACACGTACTGTGTGACCACCGCTTTGGCGGCGTACGCGCCGGTCACGAAACCGGTGCCGGTCAGCAAGTACGTAAATGCTTTACGCGAATCGTCGTTGCCAATACTGCTGGTGTTCGGATTGAGGACGCTGGGACGCCGATAGTCGTCGTAATTGGGCACCTTGATGTCAGTGTGCGCATAACGCACATGGAGTATACCATACCCGATGCCAGAACGGATGTTAAACAATTTGTGGGGTATGACCTCGGCTGGACGCTGGAACGGCTGATGAAAGGTATCGTCGGTGTCAATACCGCTGGTGTTCGGATTGAGCACCCTTAAACGCTTATACTCGTCGTAATTAAGCATCTTATAGCCAGTGTGCGCATTACGCACGTGGAGTATACCATGATCGATACAGGAACGGATGGTGTACAATTTGTAGGGTATGACCTCTGCTGGACGCTTGAACGGCTGATGAAGAGTATCGTCGCTGCTAATGCTAATGATGTTCGGACTGAGTACGCTTGAACGGCGATACTCATCATAATTAGGCGCTTTGATATCGGTATGCATCTTACGCACGTGGAACATACTATACCCAATGCTGTCGGAACGAATGCTAAATGACTTGTATGGTATTACCTCAGCCGGATGCTTGATCGGATGATGAAGAGTTTCTTCCCTGATAATGCTGCGTATGCGTGAACGGCAATACTCATCGTAATTGGGTACATGAATATTGGTAATATCGGTGTGCAACTTACGCACAAAGAGATTACTATATCCATTATCGGGAAGAATGCTGAACGACTTGTGCGGCATTACTTCTCCCAGACGCTTGAACGGACGAAGAAGAGTATCGTCTCTGCTAATGCTCATTATCTTCGGAATGGGTATGCTTGAACGGCGATACTCATCGTGGTTGGGCACTTTGATGTTGGAAAATAGCTTACGCACGTGAAGCATACCATATCCTATAGCGGAAAAGATGTTGAGCGAGTTGTGCGGTATTACCTCGGTCGGACGCTTGAATGGATGATGAAGACTTTCGTCCCTGCTAATGTTCATGATCTTCGAACTGAGTACGCTTGAACGGAGGTAGGGCACTTTGATGTCGGTGTGCAGCTTACGCACGTGGAGTGTACCATACCCAATACCGGAACGGATGCTAAACGACTTGTGCGGGATTACCTCGGCCGGACGCTTGAACGGTTGATGAACGGTAACGATCCTTTTTGGTACGAATGCAAACGGAACAATAACTTGCATCTCAATCGGAATGACGGGGGTTGTGATGCGCATGAATGATTGGATACGGCTGAGATTGAATTCTTTAGGAGCGCGAAGTGGATAGCGCATTTCGAGTATGATTTGATTGATTTATTAATTGACAGGTTTGCGGATTGATCGCAGTGATAGTGGTCACCGTTTTAAGGTTAGGTTTATGTGCGGTTACCATGATTGTCTAAAAATTATTAATGCAATTCTAATTACAAACGTTGTACAAATTTTATCTGCAAATCATTTTTACTACATTGTTGATGTCTGGAGAATACTATAAATTGCACAATTTTTTCAAACTGTATTTTTTAGTTTATTACTTAAAACTAACGAAATATTTGCGGTTCCATATAAAAAATGATGAAAGTATGAGTACTTTATTATTTATAATTTGAATTTTTGATGAAACTGCCAGATTTCTTGTTTCTTACCTAAAAAACTCGTAGATTATTTAACTGTACGTGTTTTGCGGTTTGATTATCTCTATCTATCGTATAATATCATTTTTGAGAATATAATTTCTACTTCTGTAGTAAATATTAAACTTTGTAGGCAATGATGTTCAACAAAATAACATCGAATTATCAAAATATAGATCAATAAATATTTATTCTCTAAAATTTATAATCTAGTAAGACGATGTAATTAACGTCAATGTTTAATGACTGTCAAACTTCAATTCATTTTCGTATCACAATAAATTAATTTTCTATTTTTAACTATTAAATATAGATACAATAGTAATGTTGTTACTAGATACTGTACGAATGTTATTATTTCTCTTAAATTAAAGTTTTTCTAAGAAAACTATAATGCATTTTTGCACCCTGTAAATAATCCAAAAATATAGTCATACAAGAAATAATCGATTCTAGTTGAGAATTGAGATTGAGGTGTTTTACTGGGTCGCGATTTGAATATATTTCTCAAATTGGACGTTGTGTTAAAAGGTTAAACATCACTGCAATAGGTTACCAAATCCAGCAAGGAATTGTGCACCTTATACAATATATAAACACAAGATGTTAACTTTTGATAGTTTTCGCTAGAGAGAAACAAATTCACTTTTTATGGCCAAAAGTTAGGTCTCGCATCAACGTGTAAAAAGGAAAACTAATACAGCATAGGGATAAAAAATTTAACAGTCTCATTTATCTAAAATCATTCCTTTTTGTAGCTTGATAGATTATGGTTTAAAACGGTTTATCTTAAAATGATATTTTTAAGTTATCACACTTGTAGAAAAAATAGCAGTATCAAAACAACTTTTAACTGTAAATCTGAGAATACATATGAATAAATTTAACATTTTTTATTAAATAGACAAACATTTAATAATTAGTGGGGATTTAATGCAATAATAATTTATTTTAACAAGATTATTAAAAAAAATTATTACTGTAAATTCCAACAAACTTCGTGACGATTAAAATCTGAGAAAACTAATAAACTTGTTTGTTGATCATTTGAATTCCAAACAGCCTAAAATAGAATTAAAAAAGCATAAATATGATTTGCAGTGAAAGAAATAAAAATATATTTAACACCATTTGCATTTAACACGAACTCAGCACGATTTGCATATTCGACCAAAATGCAAAAACAATCAGCGCGCGATGCAACCGTACAATACCAGAATAGATTGATTAATATTCATTGCGTGGGCGGCACTAACCTTCTCAAACATACAATGGTATATTATTATGATAATAAATTTCATTATACATAATCTAAAAAATATTTGGAATTAATATTCATAAAGCTTTACAACTTTTAAGGTCGCATCTACAATTGTTCTATGTGGCAAAAACTGACAGACAACTTATTTGCTCCTCTCCTACTGGCAAACAATACGACGATTATACAGGGCGACTTCTAATTAGTCAGGAATAAATAGAATGAATACTTTTAAATGTCAACATAAATAAATTTACAATGTTACAATACCTTCGTCAAATGTTTGACTATAAATAAAGTAATTTTTTTTATTTAATGCTTTTGAACATTGAAAGCTATACAAATATTGATTAAAAACGTTTTTTAGTAAGTTTATGTCACATTTGGGTAGTAAGGACCTATGAGGTTATAATAGGGAGTTCTTTTGTCACTTTTGATCTAACAAATTAAAATTAGAGTATAAAAATTGAAATATCGCCCCTGTGTCTAAGCTTGCCAACTCTAATTTTTTTATAAAGGAGGACAAGACGAATTTTTGCATTCGAATTAAGAAAAACACAGTCAACAATTTGGTATTTCTTAAGTAAAGTATGCTCATTTTTTTGAAGAAGTTGGATAAGTGTAAAATACAATTAGGTCAAAAATAAGAAAGTAAGTTAGCAAAGGGCCTAAATGATTATAAATCCTTCCGCAATCCTTCGTATTTTTTTAGTTGTTATCAGAGAGAAATGTTACCTGACCGAGATATTTAAAAGATTATATTTGTAATGAGATTGTTAGTCGTCAGATATTTAGTTTATTATTTTAAATTCATATTTTTTTTTATATTAGTTATTATGCGAATTTAGTTTATTTTTGGAGAATTTATATTGTTTATATTTTTATATTAAAAAAGGAGATGTTGTATATGTTGGTAACAATCAAGTGCGCAGACTGTATTTCACTAAAAATTATTCTTTATTTAATTTATACTTATCACTTACTAAAATAAACTTCCATATATTCTTTTTAATAATTTTATAGAATAAATTAGTAATTGCCGATTTCACTTTGATCGCTCACCCTGTATTCGACACTTAACGCTTATGAAATCGCATCAAATCCATTCATAATAAATATTTGACCTAAAAAACGAAAATCTAATTTGAATAACGCGTTAAGGTCAATGCTATTTTATACTATTTTTTAATTAAGCCTGGCGCGCATTATTAATAAGAACAATTTCATTGTTTCACTTTGAATGGTGTGGCGTAATACGTATTTCAAAAGAGTTTATCTATTGTAGGGAAAAATTGAATTCAATAACTCTAAATATCGATTAAATTCAACTGTCATATGTACATACAACGTGAGTGTGCGTTGGGAATGTTTCACAATGGCTCTAAACCAGCCGAGATTAATTATGTGCTGTTTCTTTTTTTTCGTTAAATATTAATTGATTGGCTAATTTAGGTCAATTCTAGCAGGCAAAAGTGTTTCAATGTGCAGCAGCAGCCGGCATTTCGGTGCAGACACATTTTTTAGCAATTAATCTGATTGATTGCAATTAAGCGCACGTTGCTTAATTATATTTAAGATCGAATCACGTAGACCAAATACTAAACTTTTTGACGATCAGCAAAATATCAATAAATTTAATAAAACTACCTGGCGAGTTTGTTAACTTTTTCACTACAACAAAAAAAAAACGAAAACAATTTTAATAACTAACTGTTTAAGCAAACATTACATTAATTATTGTGATATTTCATTACAAAAGCAAAGCCGCTTATGAATCTAAACTTGCACTAATTTGTTAATTTTTCATTATAATTGCTAACAACTTTCAAGGTTTTGCGGTTAAGAATTACCAAATTATACAATTTTTGATTAGTGGTATGTACATTTTTAATATTTTATTGTTGAAAAATTGTCGAAATATTCTTCAGAACCAACTCCAAAAACGAATGTAGTTTGTTTGTTTTCATTAAAGTCAACCGCAGAATAAGTCACAATTTTAAACTTAATTCGCAGAGAGCTAAAGCTTTAAAACTTTGACAGTAGCTCTGAACTAGGCGACACTGCATTCAATAATTACTTTCTCACTAATAATTGTCATTTAACGCTATTTGTAGACTGATCTGCAGCGAATTATAGTTTTTTAAAAATTATTCATGGGGTTATTATTGATATTTTAGTTCAAATGTTGATGTGTATAAGCATTTTTAAGCTTTCTGATGAAAATGATGAATTTTCTAAAATAAAATAATAATCAAATGCATTTAAATTGTATCTTTGTAATAAAGGCTTTTTTGAACTACATGGACAATCACTATATGAATAAAATAGAGTAAGAACCTTAATATGCAAAAATTAAAATTCCCCACAAGCCAAAATTGACATTACCATACATACAATTAAATTTGAATGTCAGTAATTCAAGCAAGTACAATAACGAATTTCCATCGAATAGTTGTGCAATATATTTATTTAAACTATTTAACTTTTAGTCATCCACTTTAACAATAATGTATTGTGTTGCGATGTTAGAAATCCATTCAATAAAATAGCAATATTTGAAAGATGATGAAATGTAGGAAGATAGGTAGGTAGGTAAATAAGGGCGCTTGCAAATTGAGCGAAATGCCATACGGCCATGCATTTTTCCAGCCGCCTCAGTGCGAATGAGAATGCGAATGCGAATGCGAGTGCGAGTGCGAATGCGATCGTATTGTACGATAGATGCAGTTTCACTTTCTCTATGCTCGAAAACGCGCACACAACCAGCCAGCGCGCACATACATACACACACAGACAGACACACATACACACACACATAGATTCCAAATAAGCCAGAGCAAATATTCTCGCACGGCACCGGCGTGTGGTAGCCAAGTACCATACCGTTCTATCGCGCTATTACTACATTATTATACGCGCGCGTTCGTTGTTGGTGCGATTATGCAACGCGCTATGACCGCAATTTTGTAATGTTACTTCTCTTAGTTAATGTTTGCTGAACTTCTGGATGCGAGAGAGAAAAATTTAGCGAGTCGCGCTTGCTGTGTTGTGTCGTCGTCGGCGGCGACGTCGTCGAAATTTTTGAAGGTCGATGATCAGATGTGTGGCGTTCGCTTCTCTCCAAACAGTGTTTATGTAATCGCGCGCGAAACGAATTAGATGCGAATCCACGCGCATACACAGTGACGAGAAAGTGCAACGTTTTCTTTCTTACTATTCACTCGTTCAATTTACTAAATTTTACTAAATCATTCAGAACATTTACAATTTACAAAATTAAATTCATAAACAATAGAAATATCCCAATTTGTAGATTTTAGGATTATTAATTATTGCTTAACTAAAATTCCAAGTTTAACGCAATAGTTTATGCGCAAATTAATTTTAGTTAATTTAGAAAAATGATGTTTTCTTATTGAAATGCGACGCATTAAAAAAAGAATGTTAAAAAAATATTCAATCTTAGAAATATTAGAATTATTTATTACCTAATTAAAATTCTATGTTTTTTCGCAATATATACTAAGATCTAAATTGAATTTTGGTCAAGTATTTTAAGCATTCCTAGAGACAGACAGCTAACTTGTTATTTCACAAAAACTCGTTAAATTTGCAACATTTAATAAAATCATTTCAAAAATAGACAATTTGTTGTTGTAAAGGGAATTAAAAAAATAAAAAGATGACATTAAAAAATGCAGAATTTGAAAAACATATATTTTATGTAGTCAATTTAAGCATTATCTATTATCTAATTAAAGTTTTCGCAATCTTTGAGATCTAAAGTTAATTTTGGTAAAGTATTTAAGCATTTCTATAACAAGGATTATTGGTAATAATAAACTTCGAGCGAAAAATAGTAGTTCAATACTTTTTATTCCTAAAAACATGAAATTTTAAATTAATCAAACTTTTTATTTGCCGTTTATGTATTGTGTTCCTCATTGTTGCACTTTATTTCTCTGGCACTATATTTACATCTTATAAAATATGAACAATTAATTAATATCACGATAAATATGCAGTAATGCTTAAAAAACCTTTGTGATAAGTATGTAAAATTTGAAGAAATGACGATACTTTTTGTAAAATTTAATATTAAAAATTTAAATCCAATGAATTTGGAGCCAAAAGGTGATAATTCATTATTTTTATTCTTAAAATGTCTTTATAACATTTATTTAATAATTATGTATTGTGTTCCTCATTGTTGCACTTTAATTTTTCTGCCACTATGTTTACATCTTATAAAATATGAACAATTAATTAATATCACGATAAACATGCAAATGTAAATCCAAATTTGAAGCCAATTGATGATTATTATAAACCAATCAAAGTTATTATATTTACAATAATTGGTATTGCGTTCCTCATTGTTTTGTACATTATTACAATTTCATTCATTTTACCTTCACACACAAAATGCTTGAATAAGCCGGCATAGATGTTGTTGTTGAAGCGAATGTAATAAATAAAAAAAAGCCGGCGAAAGTGGCTGCTGTTTTGTTTGTCGACGGTGCGTCGTCATGTTAGATGCAGCAGAAAGTTGCATAATTTCTTATCAAACATAATAGCGAAGTAAAACGTTTTTCGTACGACCGCACGCCGCTGTTACATCTCCCCGACGACGTATAATACCAATTTTTTTATGGTTAGTTTGACCTAAAAATCATTACGCGATGATTTAATATATTGTTCTGAGCCGTGCAATAGTTCAAGCTTTCT
Source organism: Adinopsis sp. GC000173 (assembly GCA_030264715.1). Lineage (NCBI taxonomy): Eukaryota > Metazoa > Arthropoda > Insecta > Coleoptera > Staphylinidae > Adinopsis > Adinopsis sp. GC000173. The sequence goes on along the minus strand of JARJDW010018573.1, from coordinate 12,543 downwards.
ATACGGAGAATGCGCGTTTTATTAATAATATCGCATATACCATACTACTATATATTGTAGAATATTTGTTTGTTTCCATAGAATCGGCGTTTTTAACGAAAAATAAAAATCGTTCCAAGGTTTTGCATATAAAATAAAAGTTTCCGCCTTTTACCCATACTAGTTTTTTTAAGTAACATTGCCCAACGTTTGAAACCTTGTACTAATAAGAAAATGTTCTCCTTTTTTTTGAATTTCTAGAAATTCAATGTAGCGTTTCCAGTCAAGTTAAGTACAACATTTTGGTCTACTGGGGGGTGAACATCAAGGAGCTGCACATTTGCCTGTGGCGGCCGTGGGCCATTCTGCGCGACATGACGGTGAATGGGACGCTACTAAAAGGACACTATCAGCATCTCGGTATCCATTCGCAGTAAGTGTGTGCTATTATGCCATCATTACTATTCGTGCATTTCCCATTTCGAGTAAGTTGCTACTACATTGCTATATATATATACCTCCGTTCCTGCCTCGCCCGCCACACGATTACCGTTGATTGATGTGTATGTTTCGTTCTCCGCTGAAGATTAATCATATTTAATTTCAAAGGGGAACGCTGCGACGATGTCGCGATAAAATAATATGCATTTATGTTTTTCCGTAGAAACAATTCACATTCAGATGAAACAATTAAATTATCTTTATCAGCACCATTAGACTTAGGAACGCCACCAAGACTATGCTATCCGTTAGTTATCTTTCTATTGCGCGTCGATCAGGGCGCCGAAATACATCCAGATGAAACAGTAAGTCGCTATTGTGTTTAAAATCAGTGTTTGAAGCATCAACATTATTTGTTGTGTTTTTCTTTTTCTGTTCGAAACTTTCTAGCGAGGGTATTAACTACTAAGATTGCTTTTCTCATCAATTTTAAAATATGTATTAGCTAATCCTTCAATTTACACGATTTCTGGTGAATCCATGATTGTTGCACCAAAAGCAAGAACTTTAGATTGAATTATCGTGTAAATCAATCAAGATGAGAGTACATACTTTAAATTGACTATATTTTAAACTGATTTTCCCATTTCCAACTCTCATATCATGGTTTTATATTATTTTAGCTTGCAAATTTGATAATAACTTTTTTTCATTATTACAAATATTGCATAGATCAGGGGTAGGCGGCCTTTTTGTTATTGCGCGCCAAAATAAAGACTTAAATTTAGACGCGGACCAAAATTTTGATAAACAAAGTACAAATTTCATGAAAAATCTAAAAATTTGTTGAAAAAATGATTTACACATTTTTACAACTTTTTGTAAAATTCTCAATTTTTTTGTGAATTTGGGATTTTTATCAAAATGTGCTTAATATTTTTCAAAACGTTATTGGAAAGTCCCATAATTTTAATAATTAACATAAAAATGTGCAAAGATCGGTTGAAATTTCTTGGGCAACTGCAAAAGGCCTAAAATGGCTTTTTTTTATTAAAACACGAAATAATTTTTATATTTTATTATTGATAAAAAATTTAATATATAAAATTACAAAGAATTGAAATTCATCTCATTTTCAAACGTGATTTCGTATTGAAGAAAACGTTCTTGCACGTTAATATTAAAAAAGTTGAGTTGCTTATTAAATAACGCAACGATGTGCAATAATGTAACATTGTAGCGCATGACGATCGGCTGTGATTAAAATTTTACGCCGACAATACGTCGTAAAAATGGTGATATCATAGAAAAGCGATTTGTGTAAATAAAATTAAAATTTTGATTGCAACCCACTCCATTTATTAATTTTTTTTAATACAAAGTACAGCGTGTTTTAACTTTGGAAAAAATAGAAATAACTTTTTGATTTATATTCCTTTTTATAGAGCGCTACTATATGTATCATATGTGTGTATAGACGTGATATTTTCGTTGATATTCACTTCGTTTACGTTTCGCTTCTAACATCCCTCGCAGGGAAGTTTCACTTTCATTCGTGAGCTTATAAAGGGTGAGAGTCACGATTTGTTTCTTTTCCGACTATTATAATTTTGAAACTTTTCGATCGATTTGTATTGCTTTGAACACTGCTTTTATTCCGCTTTCTTAATCGATACGTTTGTTAAAGGTTGCGTTAATAAACGTTGTGCATATTAAAGATTCGGTATGTACGTTATCAACAAGTATTTTAGCTCAATATTTAAAGCAAGCTAATGGACAATTGTCTTGTCTCAAGGTAACGCTCTTTCCATATTTAGTTGCAACGATGATATTGATGCATAAAATTTTTGTGTTTAGCAATTGTATTTAGCAACTGGTAATCCAGGCGGCTACGATGAAGAAGGTCATATACCTTTAACGTTAGCCGAACCGGTGGACAATATCGGACGTACGATGGTCTGTCCGACGAATGACGAATCGACGATGTGGAATACATCCGGCGAACAGTTGTGCGTCGTCTGTCAGTATTTTCCATTATCACGAGCGCTGCTTCCTTGCCGGTAAGGAACGAACGAACGAACTTTTGTGTACTTAATGGAAAACGAAATCAATGACTCTAAAGTTTCACTTTGCTCTCTGTAAATAGCAACAATTTTTCAAAGATATAAACATACGCGCATATTTAAATAGCATTTGTTTCCATTATCTAATTGTTCAATACTGAATAGTGCAATACAACAAGAGTTGTTGTTGTTTTAGGCATACGTGTATATGTGCGAGCTGTTTTGCAAAATTGGACAGGTGTCCAATGTGTCGCGGCCCCATAAAGAGCTATTTCTGCATTCGCGGCGAGGAGTACATGCCCATACAATCATCCAAGAACAATCCGGAACACGGACCGATTTACAATTGGTTGGACAGTCTCAACGATCGACTCATTGATTTTCTCGGATTTCAGCGGTAACATTAAACATAATTTGTAGCGTAAAAAAGAAGGAGAACCGAACGAAAAATGAAAAAAAAACGAAATTTAAACAAGCTTTTCTCAATTAATTTTATACTTGTTATTTATATAACTGAAATACATCACAAATTTAAATGAAATGATAGTTGATAATAATACTTCGTTCAAATTTACGATAATAATGAGTAATGTGATTTGTGATTTACATATTAGGAATTTATGATACTATAAAACAAACGTAAATAATACTAGACAGAAATATTAAAGATTAAAATTTTAAGATTATATAAATGCTGGTCTACCAGTCAATAAGTGTTTTGTGTAAATAGTTCATATATTTTAATAATTATTTATCTGAATTTGATAAGCCTGTGATAAAAATAATGTAAATAAAAATTAATTAATACTCTTTCTTTACCATTTTATTGTTGTTCAAACACGCAGGGGATGCCTCAATCGATGATGTGGATAGGATAGTAGCAGGATGCACGTTCGTCGTCGTGTTCACTCAGATACCATTTTAAAGAAACGAATAAATTTCGTAGTAAAATGTTCATGACATTTTGGTGTTTATTTTTAGAAGAGATCTATAGAAGAAAGTCATAAATTATTATTTCTACAATACAACAATGCCTAACGCACGCCTGTTGCCTAACTTTACATTCACCCTATACAACATTATACATACATTCGAATCAATATTAAATTATGTAATAGATCAAATTGGATTAACTTTATTGATATTTTTCTGTGTTGTTGGGGTCAGATAATTAGTAGTAGTAGCAGCCAAACAATGGAATCATCGTCAAGCAAACCTTTGTATCCGAATTGTGATCAAAGCGTTTGGCTAAGAACGTGCACCGAAGAAACGATAAAACCAATTAGTGGAACTGTAATCGGTTGTATTCCAAAGTGGATCAATGGCACATTAATAAGAAATGGACCTGGAGCGTTACAAATTGGAAACGACGAGTATAATCATCTTTTTGATAATTCAGCACTATTACATAGGTAACTGTTAATAAATAGTTGAACGCCGAACGTGTAAAATACGAATCATTTTCTACACAACATAGGTTTAATATTTCAAACGGAGAAGTCAGTTATCAATGTCGATTTTTGGAATCAGATGTTTATAAAAAAAACAAATCAGCGAATCGTATTATGATGACTGAATTTGGTACGAAATCGGTAGCAGATCCATGCAATACAATATTTGCTAGGTATTTACATATTTATATAATTTAAGATTACTAATATATTAATTAGAATGAAATCTTTATTTTCACCGGAGAAAATCATGTCCGATAATTCAATGATCTCCGTCTATCCGTTTGCCGACGAATTGTTTGCCTTCGGTGAAGGTCCAATTATTCATAAAATTAACAAAGAAACTTTAGCGACAGATGGTACAGCGAATATGTACAAAAGTATCGGTATCGTCAATCATACATCACACCCACATGTTGACCAAAACGGTAATAAAAACATTGAGACAACGACGACGGCGACATTCAAAACATGTTTGCTGTCCCAAGCTAATTAGTTAATGTATTTTAAACGAGCCATTTTAAAGGGAATGTTTACAATATGGGAATGTCACCAGGAATTACTGGCTTGACTCATAAAATCGTCTGTTTTCCTAATAAGAATAATGCGAGCGAAATGTTTGACGAAGCATGTGTGGTTGCCAGCATTCCGTCCAGATCGTTAATCAATCCATCGTATATGCATACATTCGGTATGTATTATATATTTTCAATGAAACAACTCTTTTGTCATATATTTTCACAAATTATTACCATAGGAATAACAGAGAACTACTTTATTATTGTGCAACAACCTTTATTTATGTCAATATCATCGCTCGTTGGTTGCAAAATAAAAAATGAACCTTTAATCGCTTCTTTAAAATGGAGACATAATGAAATGGTATGATAAATCACATTTCTTTTTTATTCTATGAAATCCATACTACTATTATACTACTACTTCAACTAATTGCAGACTATAATTGATGTTGTTAGCCGTAAAACAGGAAAATCATACAAAAAGTTTTACGCATCGGCCTTTTTCTTCCTACATATTATAAATCAGTATGAAGAAAAGGATTGTATTATTTTAGATATTTGTTGCTATGACAATGCCTTGATGATAGATTGTATGTATACTGAAGCATTAAAGGTAAGTTATTTAATATTTAATAGGTACTACAGGCTGGGTCAACTTCGATTGATTAATTTAAAATTTATACAACTTTTTTATAATAAGGATTTATTTAAGTAAGTATATATATATAGAATTTGAATTTGTTTATTAATTTCTTATTCAAAAGCCTGCCCATTGGATATTTTTTCGAAGGAATACGTCTTTGATTATATAAATTTAAAAATTCAATACTACTTCGCAGTAGTTATTACAATAGAACCGCCTCTATCATTTTACAGTATAATGTGCTAGAATGAAAATTTAACGCATATAATGAAATATGACACCAAACCTGCTATCTGATGCTATACTCCAATAGGGACCGAATGTTTTCGGGCCTGGTCGAAAGTTTTCTTTTCAAAAACTTAATAAAGTGCACCTTTTAACATCTTTGTTATAGGGATTTTAAATTGTTCAATCGAAAACCACCCTGTATACATAGTTTAATTTGCAATTTTTTAGAATATGCAAAGCAACAAAGAGTACGCAAAATTATTTCGTGGTAGACCGCGAAGGTTTCGACTACCAATGAATCACAATTCGCGAAAATTTAGCCACGAAAAAATTATTGTAAAACCCACTTTACTAAGCGACATCGGTTGTGAAACACCTAGAATTAATTACGATATATACTGCGGAAGGCATTATAATTATTTTTATGCGATCAGTTCGGATGTTGATGCTAACAATCCCGGAACGGTAATTTTCAATATATGGAGAGGTCAGAATTAAAGTGGACAAAATAGACTTGGTTCACATTACGTCTGAGCCCTTCATGTACTACTACGCTGAACAAGAACACTTTCATTTTTATTTCAGATTATAAAAGTAGATGTGATAAGTAAGTCATACATAACTTGGTGCGAAGAAAATTGCTATCCAAGTGAACCAATTTTCGTTCGAAAACCAAACTCCCTTCGTGAAGATGATGGGATAATACTATCGGCAATACTTTGGGGTGGTAATCGAAAAACCGATGTTGGTTTATTAATATTAAATGCGAGCAATTTGGAGGAGATTGGACGAGTTGTTTTTGCAACAAAAAGTTGCGTGCCGAAATGCTTGCATGGATGGTTCCTACCTCAAAAAATGTAATTTTAAGGTCTAAGAAATTCTTAAATAGAAAAGTTTTAATGTAATCGTTTATTTTTGAAATTGCATAAATAAGTACTTGTTATTAAAATGCATTTTTACAAAAAAAAAATCATTAAATGATGTTATACAAACAAAAAGTATTTGTTAATACTGTAAAAAATATTTATAATATTGATGAACATAAATACTCTATATTAATTGATAATCTTTACATTTAATGTTATAGTGCTGCAACAAGCACTATATAAAGATTGTTGTAATTAATAAATAATAACAATAAATAACAAAGATATAAGTTTTTTTTATACAAAAATTGAAATTATTATGTAAATTTTTAACGATTAATATTAATATTCAGTGAAAAAGTACTTTTCCTAAACATCTATAAAATATAAATTTTGGTGTTTATCTTAGCCTAGAATAATAAATATTTACATAAAAAATAATTTCAACCTTTCTACTATTTTCTTGTAATTAGTAAATCTTATATATTGTAATAATTTCATTTCATCAAAATAATACGAAAAAGAAACCAAGTTTTCTTATCCAACAGTTTAGCAGTCTTACCATTTCATAAAAGCCAAATTTATATATTTTTTATCTCCATTCACTTTTTACGAATAAATTGTGTTGGACTTTCAGGCGGTGTATCATATAAATTATCCTGTTTCAGTGATCGTTTCGGAACGCTTTTTAGACTAGTTTGTAACTTTTTAAGAGGTCGAGGTGATATGCTTGTTGATTCAACATTTTGTGATATATCCGGATTATTAAACCAAACACCTTTTGCTTCGTTAGCTAAAACAAATTTATCATTAATCAAATCTTTGTTCATTTCACTTAAGTTCTTTTTTCGACAATTGCTATTAAAAGTAATTTTTAAGTAAAACATACTTCTGAATTTCGAATCTCGATGCCCAGCTTTATGCGAATGACCGTGCGTATCTAATAAAGCAGCTGCCAACATCGACGGATTGCTTGTGCAAGCCGGTCCATCGCCAGCTCCACTATTTGTCGAACCAGATGTACAGAAAGGACTTGCCAAAGCGACAGGACTATACACACGCGAAATAAAATCTTCATATGTTGTTGTGTCTCGATGTTTTTGCACGACCGTTTCCAATGATCGTGATCGCTCCTCATAACTGCAAAGAACGCAAAATGTAAACAATTTCATGAAATTGATTAAAATTTTTAAAACTTACTATTGCTGATAAAATGATAAAGTTGATCGTTTTGCGCGACTAGCACAGATTATAGCTGCACGAATCGTACCAGCCAATATATTCGTTTCGATTATAGCTTCATCAAACAATATACCAAAATAAGGAACCTACAAGAAAATATAACATAAATCATTATGATATAGATTATTTTAGTAAAGTATATAGATATAAATTGGATACAAACCTCTGGCTTGCAATTAATCGTAACGCGATTCAAATAATTTCCTAACGGGTAAATAGTAATAAGAATATCACAGAATTCAGTTGGAATGATATCTCGTCGATAATCCCGACAATGTTCCGACCAAACGATATGCACTTCATCATTGCCCAGATGTCGAATCTTATTTAATACTGCTTCCGAATTATCACCGGGCATACGCGTCGCCACATGAAATATTGCTTCCAGAAAGCTCGTCGCAAAATAGGGTGCTGTCAAGCCAGTGGAGCCCTGCCGTTGCAGTCCACCCAAAAAGCCAGTATGTCCTTCCAGTTCCACTTCCCATGCAAGCGCGGCCAGAAATTGTTCGTACGCCACACTACCGCCTTGATTCGATAGTATTGAATTTTTATCTTCTTGTCCTGGCGCTACATAAATGATCGCCACCTTATGCGTTTCACGGCAACGTTGCGTATCCAAGTTTCGCAGTTCGCGTAACAATCGCTCATTCTTCATAAGAAGATGCAGGTATTTTCTGCGCTCCCAGCCAGCCAAGCCCAATTGAGAGAAGAGCAAGCGACATTGTTGGAATGCAGCCTGTTCGTCGCATGTCGACAGAGTTGACTTGTATTCTTTAGTACTTTCGTTTATTGACGATAGTGAATCGCTAGTGCGACTGCTTGGTCGACTAGCAGGATGCGCTAAATACGCATCCGAATTTTGTATCAGCTTGATCTGTTCGACTTCCATATTTCGTTCGCTTATGACGGATGCAATCGCTTCGGCCTCAACATCCATGAGAATTGGCGATGGAGCGGATTCATTCAATTTGCGCTCAATACGCTCTAAGCATTCAGGACTGGTGTAACCCAAATATTGCAACAACTAATCAAAATAATTTAACAATTAAAAAACAAAATTAATCATTCAAATTTTAACATCTTACATCATCCAGTTGATCCAAGTCTGCGGCCGCGTTTTGTGTATTTGGCAGCACGTTCGGATTACGATGCCGCATAGCACGCTGTTGAAAGTTCTTCTGCACATTAGCGATAACAATACTTTCCGGCTGAAATAGGCTCATTGGACCCCATTTGCTCGACGTGCTGGATGCAACGCTTGCCGCATCGCTTTCCTGTTGCTTACTTTCCTGCATTCCCACATACATTTCCGGCGTGCGGTATAAGATAGACGCATCCCAGCTCGCTTTGCCCGAAAGGTCACGCAGCAAAACACGCACCTGCTTATCAGCCGTTGATAAACCGGCGGTAACTCCACCACCAGGTAAATCAAGTGCTGGTAGTTCGATTAAACTGGCAATCACAGATGATGTTAGCACAAACAGCTGAAAAAGTTATTTTATTTAGTCTCTAATAGTAGCTTATCGTTAATTGGCTATTATCTGATCCAGTCATTCAACAGTTCAATTTCATGCAACAAATGGCGAATGTTAGATAATAGCGCGGTTACATTTATTACACTTAGTTATTGTAGAATTACATACATATCCTTTATGATATTTGAATAAGTAATGCAATTCAATTTCTTGACCCTGTTGCTTGTTTTTGAAGAATTTTGAAGTTTTGTTTACTTTACTTTCTTTCATACTGTAAAAAGTTAACACTGAATATTTTGCATATCGAACAATTTAAACCATGTGAAACTATTAATGACTTACGCTGGCCATTTCTACTAATTGTTAAATTGAATTTTATAGTAATTTTAAACATACTTGTATATTTGGTGCTGTAAATATATCCACCGATAACTCATCCGAATTCAGATTCGGCACATCGTCATGTTCGATGACCAGCGAACTGAGTCTTGCCGCGCCGATCGCCATCGGAAAGTGCCCCAAATGTGTGACCAAATGTGCTAAGACGGTACGAGCGCATAGCGTAATAGCTTGTTGACATTGTGGATTCTTCGACGGCGATGTATTGATTCCCTTATGCACATTATCCAATAATATATTTGGATCAAAATCATCCTGAATTTGCGTTAGGCCAATGGATAACGAATTTTGATCATTGCTCACATGACCTTTGATCAATTTAGTCAACACCTAAATCAATACAATGCAAATGAATAACATATATAAATAAATCAATTAGATTACTTACATTGAATACCAACAATAACAAACAAATACCGCGTTTATCACCATATTCTGAAATTTGTAACAATCTTGACGGGCCTAGACGCATACACCATTCGCCCAAGCAAAGCAATAATGCTGTATTCAATGCCTTGTCAATTTCACTTGCAGATGTCGATTTGATCGGAGCGTGGAGGAATAGCGCGTGGCAAAGGCTTCGAATCACAGAGTCTGCGATTTTGGGATAGTGTTCCCACAGTAGCACCGAATGATCACAGAGCAAAAACAATGTATTGCTGGCTAGTTGCGCTATCACTTTATTATTGAACTGAAAAAAAAATCACAATAAAACTTTCTATTGCAGCAAAATTTAAGTAACTTTTAACCAATATGATAAGAAGATAACTTTGTGGCATAAATCAATTAAAACAAAGCAGAGATTATATGAAATTATACCTTTAGCGCGAGCAAAATCACATTCATTGCCTCACAAATATTCGGATGATAAGTTTCATTCATTAGCTCCCGATAGACATAGTGCCCAAGCGCTGTGATTGCAACGCAACGTGCCATTCCAGTTGGTTCACGTTTCCCGGTGCGAATTAAAATATTGACGATATGTTCCTAAAATAAATATTGGTTAAATTTTGCATAAATTTAAGATGCAAGCAAGGAATTTACTCTAATGTCGGGACATTGAATCATATGTACTCCATTATCAGGCTGCAATACGGATAAATTCGTAGAATTATTTGGAATGCTTAATAGTCCGCCCAAGATCGACACCGCTTCCATGCGTGGCGTCGCTTGCGACATGTCGCTCGAGTTTAGAACACTATTGCAGCCGTGTATTACATCTAGGATGAGGATTGAGGAGCCAGGCAGTTGTAGCGAGAGGAAACGCGGTCCTAAATGTTTGATGCTAATATTTAATAGCGCCCTTGATGGTCCAGTTAATGCTGAAGTGCAATTAAAAATTATAAATAATTAATTGGCATGAACCAAGTCGAGTGTGAATTCATTACCTAAATGCAGCGATCTGTAAAAATGCGGAATATAGCTGCGATACTGCGGCTCGCAGTTAATTGTAACAGTACAAAGCAGTCGAATTGCATTGATTTTCCCTGTTTCATAATTTTGTGGCAGATTTAGAGCACCAAAACACCATGGCAGTATGAGCGTTAGCGGTGGCACTAATTCAGGCGGTGACGGCGTGCTTTGATTGTCGGATGAAACGCCCTGATTCAATTTGATCTTTATCAACGTATCCGTTAATTTAACCAAATAATCAAACACTTGCGCGTGCAATTTTGGATCGTAGATGGAATTAACATCACCTAGAGCACCAAGCATTCGTCGCCATAATATTACGGCAACATCCGGTAGCCATCCGCGCACACTTCCGCCGCAAATGACGCCACGATGTTCGCCTTGCAGTTCCTGCGAGACATTCTCCGATGCTAGCACATCAAGCTGTATCGGGGCGTCTTTAATCGATGTGCTTTCTAGGCCGCTGGATGGTGCCGGACTAGGCGAGCGCGTGCGATCCGTCGATTCCGTATCAAGCGGTCGTAGATTGTCCAATGAATGCGATCTTTGCGTACGTCGTTGCTACAATAATTCAATAGGTAATGAAATGAAAATCTTCTATAGTGTTCTAAAGTTTAGAATGTAAACAAATATTACCTGATTTCGTATAGAACTTCGTTTCGATAAATTCGTTTCGCTGTAGCTGCGCGATATTCCGCCAATGCGAATTAACTTCGTCTGTGCAATGCCGTCAGGTACGTTCGAATCTTGCCGATTGACGCGCACGTGTGTCGTATCGCTGCCGCTGATGTGCGGCACAATTTCGCTCTTGCTTGTCCCGCGACGCGATTTCTTCGTCTTTTGCTCGGACAGCCGATCCAATGGCAGATCGGTCAAATCCAAATTGTACACGTGGCGCGCCAATACACGTGTCAGCGTCTCCAATGTCTTCGCCCACTCCTTGATCAATTCCTCCCAGCACGTTAGTGACATCAACACATGCAGGAAGCGATCCCACAAATCCGGACTGATCATTACATTCAGATTCGCTTTGATCCATGTCACAATCAGCGTTTGAAAGATCGCCGGCGACAGTTTGCCGCCCAGCGTTAGGGTGCGCTTCTTGGGAGGTGCGTCGCCGAGCACGAGCGATGTAATTTGCAATAGAACGAGTAAGAGTTGCTCCCATGTGTTGTTATCCATTTGTGTGTGCATTACCATAAAACGATAGATGTTCAACACTCGTTTGCATGCGTCGGTTTGCTCTTCGAGTAATGTGGGTAGATGTGGATTGACTTCTAATAGGAATACATTTGAGGCGTGCGTCATAAATAGTTGCAATGTATTCTGAAACATAAATAAAAAACTGTAAATTTTAATGACACAATAAAATGGACGGCTAATAAAACTTTAATTTTTTCTTTTTGGTAATTTTGGTAATTTCATTTTAGAGCTCATATTTATATTAGCACTACAATCAGGACCTAATTTAGACCTTCGCGGGCCCAAGGCAGAATTGTATTTATGGTCCCCCTTCCAAATTTTGATTCTGATTTTTTAACAGTATTAATATTAGATAAAGCAATATTTGGAGGCGGTTACAAGCCCCAATTTGTCCCGGGCCCCGAGCAGGTGCCTTGCAGTAAATTAGGCCCTGCGCATAAATTCAAAGAGAGCAAAAAGATGCGCAATTTAATGCTCTTTTAGTATACTAATAAGCATTAACGCCGTATCTCTTCAACTAAGTGAGTTATGAAGCAAAATGTAAGAAATTTCATAAAAATGGGCCCCTTTCCAAATTTTGATTCTGATTTTTTAACTGTATTAATTACGGGTTACGGGC